>PVIJ01008863.1:0-70916 GCA_004024925.1 Scalopus aquaticus
AAGGGCACAAAATGGAAGAGAGGAGAATACAGGAGACCATGGAGATGGATCACGGGTGAATTGGTGGTGGGCTGCCCAAGGGGAATACAAAATGTAAAAGACACAAATAACAATAAAAAAAAAATGGAGGGAAAAAAAAAAGAAATTGGCAAATCTAATTTAAGATTATATCACAAGGATTATACACTGTAACCAAGTGTGATTCATCCCAGGGATGCAAGGATTTTTTAATATTTGTAAATCAATTAACATAATACATCATGTCAACAGATATAAAAATCATATAATAGATGCAGAGAAAGCATTTGATAAGATTAGCACCTATTTATGATAAAGACTAAGATGAGAATAGAAGGAACCTACCTCAATATAATAAAATCTACATATCACAAATCAACAGCTAAAGACATTCCCCTTAAGAATGGAACAAGACAAAGATGTCCTTAGTCACCACTTCTGTTTAACATAGTACTAGAAGTTCTGGGCTAAGCTATCAGGCAAACACAGGAAATAAAGGGAATTCAAGTCAGAAAAATGAAGTGAAACTATCAGTATTTGTAAACAATATGATATTATATATGGGAAATCCTGAAGACTCCATTAAAAACTATTAGAAACAATAAGTGAATACAACAAAACGGTAGGTTACAAAATCATAGAAGCCATAGCCATTTTAATACAAACAATGAACAGGAAGCAAAAGGAATTCAGAATATAACTCCATTTATATTACTTTAAAAAGAACTGAACACCTCAGAATCAACCTAACAAAGGTAGTAAAGTACCTATGCAACAGAACTAAAAGAACTAAAGGACTTAGATATCAATAGCAACATAAGGAGATGGAAGGATATTTCATGCACATAGATAAGGAGAATCAATATAACCAAAATGACTATTCTGCCTAAAATACTATACAAATTTAATGCAATTCCCATCAAAATACCATCAACAATTTTCAAAGAAACTGAACAAAAAATATTAAAATTTATATGGAATCACAAAGTCTCAAAATTGAAAAAGCAATTCCTCTCATCAGGAAGGAAACACTTTACCAAGAGCTCCCAACAAACTTCCCCTCCTATTTCTCATGCCCACAACTGTACCAGTCATGGGTAAGGCAGAGCATGGTTCCCCAAGCTGGCTTTGATAAATCATGATTCCCTGACTCACTAGGAGCTGGACTCATTGCACCCCCAAGAAAATCAGGCTTTGTTAACAAGGAAGTGGGATTGAGGGCATAAGGTAGCCCTGATTAGGCAACCAGCAATTTCCCCTTCTTCAAACAAAGGGTGAATTATAGTACCTTCCTCTGTGGATTGGAATGATGACAAAATGAAATAGCAGAAGTAGAGCATCAGGTACATGGATATCACTTAGTAAACATCCACTCCCTTTTATGACAGACTATTTGGACTCCTAGGATTAGCAAAGACCTCAGAGGCTGGCTAGGCCAACTTCCCTTTTATGGGCCACAAAGAAAATGGGTATTAAAGCATGGCCCAGGAAAGAGAAGTGAGTGACTTAGAAAAGCATGGTGAGGAAAGGTGAGACTAGGAATCATCAGAATTTGCTGATGGCAAAGGCAGAAGTGTGGAAGAACAGAACAACAAGGATGCCTCAGGGTTTTTAGATGGAGGTATGTGCTGAGAGGAAAATTCAGGGTAGAATTACTGTGGCTGAAATGGGAAGAAGGCAATTTGAAGTTTGCAAAAATTCTTGTCTTCACATTCTTTGTTTATAGGTTTAGGAATGATTTATACTATATAGACTAATGGGCAATTTCTACATCTGTGGGAAAATAAGATGTTTGGAGATTTCCATGCAACTTAGTTTCATATGAATTTTCCAGGATTCTGTTACTTAATGCTGACACCTAATCAATCCAAAATGTCAAATTAATGCTTAAAAATAGTCTCTGCCTTCTGAAGTCAATATGTTCTCTCGTTGATTCACTCTTTGGCAGAAACAAAAGAGGAAAAAATAGCCCATCATTGCCTTTCTGTAGACTCTGGGGGCTTCTGGGTAGTGCCTATAAGAGATGTAACCCCAGCTTCCTATAAAGGGGCAGTTTTTCTTCATTTAGGAGATGCCAAATGCAGGGTCTTGAATGTACTCCAGGGAGGTTATTTTGCTTACACACTCAAAAACACACCTTTTAAATACTCACTGCTTTTTTGGAAACCAGGTCAGATGTGGTCCTTGTCAGACTAAGCAGATGTACATTCTAGGCACTGGCCCACCTCACACTCGTCTGAGAGTGCTGGTCTGGGGTTGGGTCATGGGAACCAAGGAGACTATAGATCATAGAAAGAGCTTTGAGAATTCTGAACACTCACTTAGATAACGGTTTTGAGCTTTGGCTACAATTGGAATAACTTTGGAGATCTTCTAGTAATACTGGTACCTGAGTCCTACCACCCAGAGATTCTGATGCAATTAGTCTGGGGTATATGGTCTGGGCTGCAGCACTTTTTAAATCCTCCCCCCCCCCATTGATTCTAACATGCAGTCAAGGTTTTTTATTTTGGAAATTTCACATAAATGCATCATATTAGATATGGTTGCTTTTGTCTGACTTCTTTCACTTAGTAAAATGTCTTCAGAATTCATCCATGTAGCATGTATCAGTAGTTTGTTCTTTTCTATTGCTCAATAGTAGTTCTTTGTATGGATATACCAAATTTTGATTATCCATTCACTAAAGGTGAGTATTTTTGTTATTTCCAGTTTTTCACTATTATGAATTATACTCCTATGAGAATTTGCATGCAAATATTTGTGTATATATGTTTTTATTTCTCTTGGGTAGATATCCAAAGTTAGAATTGCTGGGTTACATGGTAAGTACATAATTAACTTTCTAAGAAACTCTGAAAATATTTTCCAAAGTGGCTGTACTATTTTACGTTTCACCAGCAATGTATGAGGGCTCCATACATCTTTGCCAACACTTGACATTGTCAGTCTCTTTGACAGTTCCTGTAGGCGTGTAGTGGTATTTCGTTTTAGTTTTAATTTTATTTCTCTAATGAGTTATGATGTTCAGTATCTTTTCATGTGCTTATAAACCACCCCCAGGTCTTTTTTTTTTTAAAGATTTTTTTTTTATTTTTTAAATTTTATTTACACATACAAGCTGGGGTACAGGCCAGAGGTGTAGGGCGGGCGAGAGGGTCCACCAGAGACAGAGTGGGGAGCAGAACAGGCAGATCAGAAGTACACTGCTGAGGGGAGCAGCGGGCGAGGCAGGAGAGGTCTGCCGCACCACGTGGGACCCTCCCCAGCCGGGCGCCGAACCGCTTCCCGCATCCATCGCCGCTCTCCACAGCTCCACAGCGCAGCGCCCAACCGCTGCGCCACCGGGGAGGCCCCACCCCCAGGTCTTTTTGGGGGTAAAAATATCCATTTAAATCCTTGCTCACTTTAAAATTGGATTGTTTGTCTCATGGAATTCATTAGTTCTAGTAGTTTGAGGTTTTGGGGGGTAGATTCCTCAGGATTTTCTGCAAACAGAATCATGTCATCTATAAATTAAGACAACCTCACTTCATTCTTTTCAGTCTAGATCTATTTTATTTCTTTTTGTTGTCTTATTGCAGTGACTAGAACCTTTAGTACAATGCTGAACAGCAGTGGTCAGAGGGGATATCCTGCCTTTCCTGTGCCTGGTCTTCTGGGTCAAGCATTCATAGTTTCATATTAAGTTATGACGTTAACTGTACAGGCTTTTCACAGATACCCTTCTTCAGATTGAGGAAATTCCTCTCTTGTTCTATTTTGTTGAGAGCTTTTATGATGAATGGGTATTGTAGTTTGTCAAGTATATTTTTAAAAGCAAGTTTTAGAGATTTAATAGGCTTAATAGTGGACTTAAAGCACGGGTGGAACTACAGACTGCAGCTGGATGACTAAAGGAAACCTTATGGAAGACATATTTCTAGATTCAGAGTGTTAATGTTTTGTTAAGAATTTTGGCATCTCTGTTCATGTGGATTTTAGTTTTCTTATGATGTCTGTCTGGCTTTGTTTTTAGGATACCAGACTCATATAATGAATTGGAAATTGTTCCTGCATCATTAATTTTTGAAAGATATGTATATAGTATCATTATTTTATGAATTATTGGATGAAATCATCCCAGTGAACTTTTTAAAAGCATATTTCAGATGATCTCTCTTTAGTTTAAGATCCTTCTGTTGCTCTCTATCCAATTTACATTAAGATCCAAACTATTGATCCTGGCTTATAAAACCCTACATGCATCTTCTACTGTTCGGAACTCCTCTCTCAGCTGTCCACCACCTTCTCCCCCTGCACTTAGCCTTTTGTGTGTCTCTGAAACATCAATCTTAATCTCACCAGGCACAACTCATTTCCAATTCTGGACTTTTGCTCCCTCTGCCTGGATGTACAGATCTCAGCCTTCTCAGAGTGGCCTTTGAGAGAAGAGGCCAGGCTAGAGGATCTATTTCATCCCTCCCTATCACGCCACTCTGTTTTAATTCCTTGCTTCACACTTAACCACACCCTGGAGTTTTTCTAGTTTATTTATTATCTCTTCTCACTTAAGTGTAAGCTCCTTAAGAGCAGGAAACGCGTGCTTTTTCTTGCCGGTGTTTTCCCATTGCTAGGAGTAGTGTTGACATATAGTAAGCAATCAGAAGATATTGGGTGAACAAAAGAACATCAGTAATAACAATAATAATAGCTCTTTAGAAGCAGGCACTGATTTGAGTGTACTGATTTGTTTACAAATATCATTTAGTTCTCAGTAATAATCCTAAATGCAGATATAATTTTCCCCTGTTAACTGAGAAGGAAATGAAACTTAGAGAGGCCACATAGCATGTTCTTAGCCACACAGCTGTTAGGATGCAATGCTAGGGTACACCCTAATGTCACAGTCCAAGCTAATATGTACCTGGACATACATCCTCTTTGGTTACAGGCAGGAAATCTGATCCACCAAATTAGAGGGAGTGACTTCAGACTGATGAATCTTCATGAAAGCCAGGGTGAGGCCTCTTTGTTCTGAGCAGTGATCTTCAAGGGCCCGTGAACCTTCTGCAAAGCTCCACACCCTACACCAGCTTGATGAATAATGGACACCCTCAGACTAGGCCAGATAGAGCTTTCACATCCTCTTTTTAAAAATGGTTTTGCTCCCTTAAACACAGTTGCCTTCAACATTTACAGAATGCAAATTCTTATTCCTGTCTTTTATAAAACCAGTTTGTGTCCCTATGACCTCCAAGCTTTGCGAACTAAAGTGCTATTTCATACAGCGGGGTCACAGAAACTGTTAGTAACTCAGGGTGATGTGAGCACTCCCTGTGCTCCAACCACGGCATCAAAAGCATCTCAGGAATAATCTCATGTCATCCTTGCAATAGCTTCTTCTGATTATGGGCCCATTTTATGAACTGTATTGGAACTCTGAGGTTCAAACAGATTAAATTACACATCCCAAATCACATAACTAATTGATGGCAGGACTGGCAAAAGATATGATGATAAGTCGGTTTAGATTCCTACTGCTTATGCATACTTGCATTATTGAGTTCAGCATCTGTGTTATGTGTTTACATGTTTACTTTTGTACAACACAGATATAAAATAATAATCATGATGACAATTCCCAGCATTGGACACTAGAAATAAATTATCTCACCGGGGCCCACACAGATCCCCTTTAGTATGCAGCACACACATCTCTCAGCAGTTTTGAGTCTTGGCTGCTTTCTTCTTCTGAGCTCTGCTTTCTTCTTCTGAGCTCTGGGCTTCTTAGAAATAACTGCTCTGGGCCTCCCTGGTGGTGCAGCGGTTGAGCGCTGCGCTGTGGAGCTGTTGGCAGCGGCGACGCGAGTTCGACGCCTGGCCGGGGAGAGTCCCACATGGACCTCTCCTGCCTTGCCTGCTGCTCCCCTCAGCAGTGTATTTCTGATCTGCCTGTTCTGCTCCCCACTCTGTCTCTGGTGAACCCTCTCGCCGCCCCTACGCCTCTGGCCTGTACCCCAGCTTGTATGTATAAATAAATAAATCTTAAAAAAAAAAAAAAGAAAGAACTGCTTTTCCTGTGCAGGTGACCCCCAGGCAATGATTGTTGATATGGTGGAGGCAAAAGGTTGGATCCTGCCTCAAGACTGGATTACTCTGTGATGCTTTGGGTGCTACAGAGCTCCCTGTGGTATCAAGCTGCAGCTGGAACCCAGCTGAATTTGGTCTTTTCCTCTGTTCTAGCCTCCTCCCCGCATTCCTTTTCTCCTAAGGAATCCCCATCTCATGTCTTGTTTCTATCGATCCCAACAAGCCGTCTGAATCCAAAACTATGTCTGTTTTGCAGGGGAAAGTTGGAGTGCTGTGCCCATTAACGGTACTCCATCTCAGTCCTGGAGGGGTGATTTTACTCCTTGCCCATGAAGGGAATGTTTTTGCTCAGCTTCTTCTTTGAAAGTACTATTTCTAAGGAGAAGAGGAGCGAATTTCACCTTCACAAGCTCTGTACTCTGGGTTCACTTTTAAGTATCCTCATTCTTGTCTTCCATCATCCACTGTGGCTACTGAATACACACAGACAAGTTGGGGCTGAGGTAACCATGGACTGTTACTGCCAGACAATTTTCCTTCTGTCCTTTCCACGGAGAACACACCACACTTCTCCTCTTCCTCCCCATCCCCATCTTCAGCCACAGTGTGCATCCAAACCTATTGGTTGTAGAGACTGGTTCAGAAATGACCACATAACCAAACCAGGCCAATCAGTCTTGACACGAATGCTTTCCTGGGTCTGTCACACCTGACACACCCTGTCCTTCCCACTTACACAAACCAGGGCAGGTCTTACATTTATTTCTGTCTGTTGCACCTGAAAAGTTTTGCTCAACACTGAGTTCAGCGAGATTTGATTTGCAGGTATAAGAGTTCCAGGGGACAGGCTATATGTCCAAGACATATGAGTGCTCAGCTATCAGAGGGCAATAATTAGAACCAGAAATCAGACCTTCTGACTTCAGGTCCTCCTCTTTTCATTTCAACCTTCCATTCTCTACAGGGTAGTAATTACCAGGCCTTGTACCAGAGCAGTGAATAACCCAGATGTTGGTCAGCTGGAAGGAGCCTCAGGGCTGAAGGATCAAATTGAGCCAGAAATCCCTCAGGCAGAGCCATCTCATCCAGGCTTTTCAGCAGGGAAAGCTGGGAGCTAACTTGGGAAAGGGGGCTGATAAAAGACACATCCCAGGGATATTTTTGACCTTTGCTCAACCCCATCAGCAGAGTGTCCTTGTGAAGCTTTCTTTTTTATTGTTGTTTTCCCTACTATGGCTATTCCTCCAGGGAAAAGAAAGAAATCTACTCAGGGTGAGGCTGGGAGTTCTGATCAAAGAAGATGTGTCCATCAGAGCCAGATGCAGCACTGGCTCTGGGCAAAAGGGGGACATGCAGGCCAGTGTCCCTCATTGTTCTCTTCTGGAATCACAAATCAAGTGACCTGCTTAGTCGCTCACATCCTTCTCTGTGTTAAAGTCCCCTTTGAGGGGAGGATCAAATATCAGTAGGTGTAGGATGAGAACTGTCAGGTTTTTCCGCCCTCCCCCCAATGATGGACCTCTGCAGGCCTACACTCATGCCTAATGGCGGGCATCTGGAATGGGGTGAGGGCATGTGTGAGTGGGCACACCTGGGCCAGAGACTGGGCTTATAAGCAGAGGAAGCAACAAGAAACAGCAGAGAACAGAGCATGGAGCAGAGGACCATTCGGGGTGCAGCAGAGAGGCCACAGGACGCCGCCAAAGAGCCCGAGAAAGTGAATATTCGCTGGGGGCTGGGAGGCCTGCCAGCTTCCCGGCCCCATTGCCTGCCCTGTACATAGTTATCTCCCTACAAGAGACCGTATAAAAACCCACCGAGGGCTCCAGAACTCCTTTGACCCATCTGCGTAGCTCCATAGACAACCTGTGCTCTGAGTCTTCCTGCCTTCTACAGTAGGTTACACCTTCCTGGCAGATATTGCTCTTCTCTATGACAAATTGGAAGCTATATGTAATTTTGGATAATAAATAATAATAAAATAATAAAAAATAAAAATAAAATTCCCTGCTAAAAACTTCAGGGAGTAAAGAGTATAGGAGGTATTTTTTGGTAGGCTTGTGGGAAAAATACTATTTTTATATGTATATTTTATATGTTTTTATATGTTAAGGATGTCCCTGGCCAAAGGTGCTGTGGGGGTTGTAGGGTAAAAGTGAATTGATCAGGCTTTTTTTATACCGCTGGCCTCAGTGCAGGAGGCTCTTGGGAGTGTGGGCACGGGGCACGTGTGCCTGATGGACACCTCGAGTACTGTGTGGGCATGCGGAAGTGGGCACACCTGGGCCTGGAGGCTGAGCCTATAAGGCTGGCATCACACAGAGAATGGGTGCAGTAGAGAACAGCTGTGAGAGGGAAGAGACCACGAGAGACAGCCAGAGAGAGATAAAGACTTGCTGGGGGCTCCCTGCCTTGCCAAATTGCGGACTTGCCCCTCAACAATTGGTGTAGAAAGAGCACTAAAGCCTAAAAAACCCACTGAGGGCTCTGGACTCCACTTTACCCATCTGTCCATCTGTCTGAATCATTAGAGAACCTGCCCTGTGCTTGGTTACTGGCACTACAGATGTTTACAAATGCATGCTCTCAGGTGCTCTTTGGAGACTATGCTGTTTTATACTGCTAATTCTAGTGGACTGATTTGACCTACTGTATTGGTTTGAGTTGCCCCAGAGGCAGTGTTGTGCAACCACCCTAACCCCAGCAGGTTCAGCATCAGTCCAAGCAGACTTGCTCTGTTAGTCGTCATATCTGCCGAAATCTATCGCACTCCCGCCACACACCACCAAACACTGCCCCGCCTACCACACCACACCACCGCTGCTGCTGCTTCTGCTTATAAGCCCAGTCTCTGGCCCAGGTGTGCCCACTCATGCAGGCCCACACCCTACTCCAGGTGCCTACCATCAGGCATGTGGGTAGGCCTGGAGAGGTCCATCATTAAGGGGAGGGCGGAAAAATCTAACAATTCTCTCGTTACCCTACAGGCAGGCACTAAGAATTTGAATGCAGATAATTCATTTGGGATGTAATACTCAGAAATACAGACAGTGGGATAGGAAAGTGAGACAGAGAAGGGATGGAAACAAATGCAGGGGTCCTATCAAGTCAATTACCGCTGTGGACAACTAGGACTCAGTCCCTGAGAAGAACTCTGAACAAATGCATGAGTGACAGTAATTACCTTTTGAATGATTTGAAATAAATCATGGAAAGGGGCAGAGTCCCATGTCCGTATCAGTGAAGAATGGAAGAAGTCAGAAGCAGAGTGAGGAGAACTGCCGTAGGAGTTGAGATGCAAGTGAAATTAGGAGTTCAATGATAGCAGGAGCTCAGAGGATGTAGGAGAAACAGGATATAATGGGGGAGTTAATGCCATCTTGCAGAGCACACTAAACTTCCCACAGGAAATGGATTGGGGCTGGATTCAATTTTACTTAATCTTGATTGACAGAGAGGCCTCAGCTGACATCCAGGTGGTAAACAGGAGTAACTCAGGTCCTAGACAGGTCTCCCCCCTTTTGTCAACTTAAATCTCTTTGCACCATGTGATGGGCTCCATAATGCCTCTCAGAGATGACCAGAATCTGTGAATGTTAGTTTATTTGGCAAAAGGAATTGACTGATATGATTCAATTAAGGATCTTGAGATAGGGAGGAAATAATCCTGGAGTTTTCAAGTGGGCTCAAAGTAGTCACAGCTATCCTTAAAAGAGGCAGGAGAATCAGAGTCAGAGAGGAGGTGATGTGAGTATGGGAAGAAGTTGGAATGATGCACCCAGAAGCCAAGTATACCTGCATCTTTTTTTTTTTTGAAGAAACCGCTGTGCCAACCAGGGAGGCCCATATAGCTGCATCTTGTAGAAACTCATGTAACAGGAATGGATTCTCCCCGGAGCCTCCAAAAGGAACCATCCCTGCAGACACTTTGATGTTAGCCCTGTAAAACCCATTGCAAAGT
The DNA here is from genome assembly GCA_004024925.1 of Scalopus aquaticus. Classification (NCBI taxonomy): domain Eukaryota; kingdom Metazoa; phylum Chordata; class Mammalia; order Eulipotyphla; family Talpidae; genus Scalopus; species Scalopus aquaticus. The sequence goes on from PVIJ01008863.1 coordinate 10,052, forward strand.
TCTGACCTCTAGAACTCTAAGAGAATACATTGGTGTTGGCATTAAACCCTCAAGTTTGTGGTAATTTGTTATGGCAGCAGTAGATTTACCTACCCTCCCCCCATGGCTCAGGTTCCTCATCTGTAAAGAGGTGCTTCAGTCAAACTTAGGTGGCTGAGGACCCATCTGGCCTATTTGCTGTATATTCATTCTAGTTATTATCCTTGTTTTCTTTTTGGGCTAGGCAGAATAAGTATCAACTGGCTTTTTCAGGCGTTAAGAAATCAAGGTTCAGTGAGGTGTAATAAGGGCAAACTGTGGTGGAGGGAACTAGTCTCATCTCATTTCTATTCAACAGAAAAGTCATAGGAGAGGTCTTTCTTGCTTATGTTTTGTTTGGATATAGAACAATTTAAGCCAATTTCAATAGTGTTGACATCATGATGAGAGCTCAAGGTTGGATTGAGAGGAGACCTAAAAGTTAGAGTCAAGGTGATGAGAACAGCTCATGGTAATGAACTGTAACCAATTTTCATGTTTATAAACAGCTACAAAGCCTACAAAGTAGTAAAAACAGAAGGTCTTGTGAGGTCGTGCTCTCAGGATTAATATTTTGGTATTAAAATAACATCAGGACATTTCTCACCTATTAAGGGACTTTTCATGAGACAATCTTAATGTGCATTTCTACCCAAGAGATACTTAAAATTTTCAGTTTCCCCATGAAAAAATGGGGGAAATGCAAAGGAGAGAGAAAACCAAAAAGTTTAACCCTTATGTAGATTCCTTAGAGAATTGGATTCTAAAAGCCTGTACAGTATGAAGAAAGATTACATTGAGTTCTTTAATAGGGTGTGTTGTTAATTCACTCTTTCATTAAATTAAGAAACATTAGTAAACATCTACCACATGCCACTATTCTAGGCACTTGGGATACATCAGTGAAGAAAATATGCAAAAAACCTTGTCATTCTACGTACTGTGCATTCTAAATATATTTGATAGACAGTGGTATTAAAGACAGGTCACCACGGCCAATGGCACAGATACTGAGGCCTACAGAATTGGGAGACCACCCTGGAAGAATTCTTGGAAAATGAATCACTTTGCTTGATTCTTGGCATCCAATTATCCTTCCCAACCAACAATCAGCTGTGTATGTGGCTCAGTAGGAAAGGCTGGGGCTTGTGAAACCAGAGTTTTTTGTGGTTCTAGTTCTGGCTTGACCACCCCTAACAGTGTGACTCTGGGAACATCATTTTTAAACTCTCTGAGCCTCAGTTTTTTCAGCTGTAAAATGGAGATGTTAGTAATTGTATTGCTGATGTGACTATTGACAGAGTGCCTGGCTCAGAGTAGCTATGATTCTATTACACTGGTCAACAGTGAGATCATAACTGACTTAAAAAGGCCCTAATTGTAGTGTCTTGGTGTGGTGAACATGAATCTAACCCTGAACATTTTTTATTAGCTCTCGTTTCATTTCATGTAATTCATTTTCTATGTTTTACTGTATACATTTATCCAGTAGGACTGCAACAACATCCTAAATCAGCCTAGAATGATGTAATATTGCATTGCATTGCATAATACCATCATACACACATCATCCAGAGTTGATTGCATCACTTTCTGATGCAATGCAATACTACTGCCAGGCGGCTGCTGAAGTAAGCTGACATCAGCAGTGCACTATAGAAAGCCCTATTGGAAAGGTTGAGCATTGAAAAGATTTCAGACTTTGTGAGAGACGGTTTAAGCTACTGTTCCATAGAACTGCTATTATTTTATCCATTTAGGCACAATACAGAACAGTAATGCCTCAAAAGTGCGTTAATAGCGTGGACAATTTCTGCTGTATTTGTGGGGAAGTGACATTTGCCAACCAGAAGAAAAGGATCATTTCTCAAGTGAAGAAGGCTTCTCATCTTTACTTTGGATGCAAGGCTGGTGACCAAGACAAGCCTTGGGCCCCGCATCTATGCTGTGCTACATAGACAACACAGCTTTCGCAATGGTTCAATGGCAAAAGACCGTCAACGCCATTTGCAGTCCCCATGGTGTGGAGAGAGCCAAGCAACCACATCAAAGACTGTTACTTCTGCTTGCTTCCTCCTCTTTCTGGTGGAATAACGAAGCAAAAGAAGTCGAGAATAGTCTACCCAAACATTCTGTCTGATTTGAGATGACCGGTTCAACAACTTGCTGCAGGGTGATGTGACACAAGCATGGAATGCTTTTTGCCTAGTGTCCACAAACTTTCTTGGGAGTGTTAGGGCAGAAAATTACAAGGAACTAGTAGAAGACATGCTGATGAAGTATCAGAAACTTGGCTGCAATATGTCTCTAAAGATCCACTTCCTTCATTCCCATCTAGACTTCTTCCCTGAAAACTGTGGTATGGTTAGGGATGAACATGGTGAACGTTTTCATCAAGATACCACATCAATGGAACAAAGATACCAGGGAAAATGGTCCACTACAATGCTGGCTGACGACTGCTGGGCACTCCCCAGAGAAGCTCCTGAACAGCTGTACAAGAGACAAGCGAAGAAATCTAAGAAGTAGTCTATGACTTGATTTTTTACAGGTATTAACCATACGCCTATTACTATTGGCATGCATTTTGTGATGTAAACATCAGTTTATTGCAGATTACCAAAAAACTAGAGCCAAACTTAGAATTTGACTGTCATATTTGTATTGAGCACAAATTGATTGGAAATGATTAATTTTATTTCAGTGCTATGACTTGTAAAAATTTGTTGACTAGTGTTACCTGTTCCCAAGCATAGTCCTGAACTGGATGAACCCTTGTGAATGAGTAACTGTGGGATTTAACACTTTGTGTGCCATTGCCCTTTAAATTTACCAGCCCTTGGGGCCGGCCATTTTCTGTGCCACCGCATGAATGGTATAAGCATTCAATAAAACACACACAACTCCTGAACCACTGGATAATAAAAAAACTGTAATATCTCTCATAAAACACCTTATACTTTCACCAAAACAATGTGTAAAGCTTCTAGACTGAGTACTATCAAAGAAATAGCTCCTAATAGTTCCAAATAAATCCACCATGGCTTGAAAAACCGGAGACTAGATGAACATGTATTAATACGTGAGTGGCCACCTGATACTGGTGACAAGAACACGTACTAATACGTGAGCGGACCACAAAGTGTTATGTAGATGTGAAATACAGTGCTAAAGAGGAACATCAGAACTGAGGTAGCCAAGACCATTTGTGGATGATAACCAGACAGCAGGCACTGAGCAATGGGCACAGAGGGGAGAGAATGAGGCATTCACTCAACAAATGCTCATTAAGCCCTTCTGTGTACAGGCACAGTGCAAAAGGGCTGAGAGGAGGGAGAGGCACAGTCATGTAAAGAAGACAGACATGTAGCAATTACTACAGTATCATCTATGCTCTGATTCCAAAAGCACTTGTGGGCTTTTGGAAAAGGAGGGGGTCCCATCTCGAAGAATGGGCACAGGGGATCGGAGAATGTTTCCAGACTCTGTTGCCATGAACTAAAGACACTAGCCAGGTGAAGGATCGTTCCAGGTAGGGGGAAAGCAACGGTGAAGTTAGAGGTGTGAGGGAGCTTGGCAATCTGAGAGAACCCAGAATGTGAATGTGGCAGGAACTTAGTGGTTGATGCAGAAGTCCTCAGAGGCCAGAAATGGAAGACTTTGTATGTCAGGTTAAGGTAATGAGGAGCATGAGGAGTTATTGTAGGATGTTAGCTGGGGGAAAAGAAGATATGACCAAGGCTCTGTTTTAGAACTGTTATTCTGACTGTTACGGATAGTGAGTCAGGTGGGGAGAGCCGTGAATGTGGAAGCCAAGTGAACCATGAGGAGATTCTTGCTCAATTCCAGTGAATCTGGTGATAGCCTGACTTTGGGGAAATGGCTGTAGGGCTGCACCAATGGCTCTCACTTTAGCTGTGTATAGGAATGACCTGGACAAAATTTTTAAATGCTCATGTCTAGGCCCCACTCCAGATTAATTAGTTATAACTCCAAAATACCCTGGATGGGGCTCAACATGGATTTTTAAAAATTAGATCTATTTATTTTCTTACATAATTGTTCATTAGCAAGCTGACCACAGATATGAGTCACACAGCAGGAGGAGGAGGAAGAGGGATCAAAACAGGGGAGGGAAGAGCACAAGGGACTATGGTGATGGATCATGCTATGGTGATGGGAGAACTACGGGGGCTACTTCAGTGTGGATTTTTTAAAAGTTTCTCGGGTGACTCTTGTGGGCAGTCAAGGTGGAGGACCACTGGGTTATAGAGACAGGAAAGAGGAAATACACTCAATGAGGTTTTTCAGAATTACCTGAGAGATTTTTACAAGTTCAGGTTTCCAGCCTCATCACTGAACTTTTGAATTGTGTCTTTTGGAAAGATAACGAGTTCTCCTTTTGAGGACATTGAGTTTGGGGAGCTTATTGGGCTGGAGATATTCAGAGACAGTTGCACTCAGGGGTTTAGGGTCTCTAGGGAGGTCAGATAAGAATCAAGGGAGAATAGATGCCATAAACTTTTTTTTACATGAGCAGAAGAAAATGAAACAGTTTTTTATGCTTATGTAATTATCTTTCCCTATATCAGATTCAGCTAACTTTATTCTTTTTAATGCCCCACTCTTCTATATCTTTGACATTCCATTGAGCTGAGATGACTCATTAGTCCCACACATGCAATATCCCCTAACAACCTGGGCTTTGTTCAGCACAAATTGCTCTAGCCAAGCAAAACCTATGTCTCACAATATACTAGTTTTTCTGGATATAATTTTTATAAATATTTTTATTGCATCATAAAATAGACAATGGAAAGCACACAAGTCAAATGTGTGGCTTAATAAAATTACAAAGGAATAAATTATAAAGCAAATTCTTCCCAAGTCAAGACCTAGTAACTTCCCAGTCATCCCAGAAGCCTCTTTGATATGCCCTGTCCCAATCCCAATCATCTTCCTTCCCCAAAGGTAACTGTTGTTTGCGGAGAATTAGGGATATGTATATTTAGGCAATGTTTTAGCTAATTTTATCACAGAAACTCCATGCCCACTGTTACCCTCTCATGGGATGCCTGCCCTTCCCTTGCAAATCAGTTACCACTCATTCTCACAAAGCAGCTCCCAGATACCCCTTTCTATGTGTGTAATGCCCAATGTGGGTTGAGCACAGAGGAAACTATTCCTGCTTTCTACTGTATTCCTAGCTATATTTTATCTACTTTTCCCTTCAGTTAATTTTGACCCCACATTTCCCCTTCCTGATAATATTGTAATTCTTTCAAAGTAGATATGAAACCTACTGCTCATGCATTCCATGCTCTAACCACTGAGAGGGTGGCCTGTATAATAGCAGCACTGGTATTACCCAGGAGCTTGCTAGAAATGCAGGGTCCCACCCAGGCTTACAGAATTGAAATCTGCATTTCACCAGGAGCCTCAGTGGTTCTTGTGTACATTCAAGTTGAGAAACAGTGTCCTCAAACATGTGTTCTTGTGTTTGGCTGCACGTTGGGATCACCTGGGGGGAGAGGCTGTTTCTTCCCCAAACACCCGGCTGTGGTGACCACCAGTTAGAAAAAGCAGACTATCCCCACCTTAGTGGTGGTATCCATTGCGGCTCTGACTGTCTTCGTGATTGCATTTGTGCTGCTATACCGCTGCCAGGCCCTCATCTGTGGATGTGACAAGACTGGTGCCCTCTAAAGGGCAGGACTGCTTGCTGTCACTCAGAAGCAGTGATCTGAAGAGCCCAAAGGAGGAATCTGGCCAGGTGAACTGCTTGGTGAAGAAAGGGCTTCATTACGATGGTACAATGAGAGGAGCCTAGGATGTGTCAATCAACCTTCCCTACTAAAACTAGGACTATGCACTATCAGCCAAAATAGTTATTTTTAACTATCTTTTGAACTTGCTTACAAAGAGGAAACAAAGCTGGACAATGACCCATGAGCAATACAACCAGAACATGCACAGAAGTAATTGACCTTAAGCACAATTCCAAGTTGGCCATAGAACTAAGGAGACAGAGAAATGGGGACTACCCAGATTTCATTCAGAAATATGTGGATCTGTCAACAATGGCCTACACCACATTCAGAAGTGAAGGAACAGCAACAATAACCGCCAAAATGTGGTTATTTGAAAAAAAAAATCCACAAACCTTTCCATATATAGATAGACTTGTAACTAGCTAATCAGACTTTACCAAGCCCATAACTACTATATTCTTATTACCATAAAGCCACTCTTGACCCCCATAAATGGGGAGACAGATTTGAGCTTTGCCTCCTGTTGCCTTGCAATAAACTCCACTGTCCTCACAATACTCTTCGTTCCCTCAAAAGCCAGAGCCATACTGACTTTTTTTTTTAATGTATGTTGCTCGGTATCCCTATGTTGGGGCATAAGGGAAAATTCCCCCAGCCTTCTAGGTTTTTCTTGGGCTGATTGAGTACGCAAAGCAGCATCAGACTAAAGCCAGAGGAAGAGGATCACATTGCTAATGAACCTAGGCATAGAGGTCCTAGGACTTGTTCTTAATCTCTCTACCACATAACCACCATGGAAGAACCTAAATATGACCAGAACCTGGCTCCTACACCTTATTTCCCTACATCAGATTTCATGTTAAAAAATCATTGTTTCTCTTTATCACTTGCATGGGCTTTAGAAACCCAAACACTAACACATTACTACTTTGTGTGTCTTTAAGAAACATGGGTAACAATTGGAGCTAAAGTGCCCTGGCAGGCATGAACTGTGGTCATGAACCCCAGGCCTCAGGCTGGTTGATGGGGTATATAAACTGGTCATCACAGTCAAAATTGTTTATAAAAACATGGGTCTAAAATCTTTTCTTGGAAAGGAGGAAGTGTGTGTATGTACACATACATGCCTGCAGATGTGGGTGTTAAATTATAAACTCCCTTTCCCCCCAAAAAAACCTATAAACTAAGGCATGTGTGTAGGGTAGATAGAAGTAATCAGCTTTTTCTGCCTTCCTGACATTAGCATTAATGATAGACCCCTGCGGTCCTACAGGCATGCCTGATGGCGGCACCTGAAGTAGGGTGTGGGCGTGTCTGAGTAGGCACACTTGGGCCTGGAGGCTGAGCATATGACAGTGAGAACAGTGTGGCGGCAGAGGACCGTGCAGCAGAGTATAGAGCAGAGACCACGAGAGAGTCACCGAGAGCCCAGAAAGAGTAAAGATTTGTCGAGGGCTAGGAGGCCTGCCTGCTCTGCCTGCCCTGTACCTGCCTGCCCTGTACCTGGTTGCCTCTCCAAAAATGCTGTAGAAAAACATTAAAAGCCTGAAAAAGACACTGAGGGCTCCAGGAATCCTCCTTTACCTGTCTGCCTGATCATGGAGAACCTGTTCTTTGCCTTGCTGGCACTCCAGTGGGTATGGAACATTAGCGAATCAGCATCTCAAAATAAGCACTAGTAAGAGGCTTCATGTGCAAATAACATAAAGCATAAAAAAAAAAATTGTTAGAGGCTGTCTCTGCACTTAAGGGACTGCCATGTGCTCTGTAGAGTAATGCATCTCAACTCAATCTACACACTAGTCACCAGGGCTCAAGTCACCAACTTGTCCTAGATGGCCAGGGACATTGCTGGTGTTAGCATTCCAAGTTATGGGGAACATCCTCAGTCCTGGGAAAGTTGGGATAGTCATCTTACCAGGATGTTTTTAAAAATCCTAATAACCAAACAAAACCCCCTAATGAACTGCATCAGACTGCATAGGTGATTGCAGGCATAACCAGTAAAGCTGCTCAAAAGAGATCACCTCAAGATACTTCAGAGCTGTCCTCCCTAAGATTCTCAGAGTTGGTCTCCTCAACATGTGCAGCTCTGGCATGCAGGGTATCTCGAGTTGAGAACAATGAAGGCCTTGGAAGCTAAGGAGAAGCTTTTGTCCTTCCACTAATCAAAGAAGCATTTCCATGGTTTCTTTTCACAATGGGCATTCAAAAATGTTGAAGGTTAGGAGATATACTTCTCAGACTCAACCCCCCCCCATTTATTTTACTTAAAAATAGACTTTATTATTTAGAACAATTTTATTTATTTATTTTTTTTAAGATTTATTTTCTATTTATACATACAAGCTGGGGTACAAGCCAGAGCTGTGGGGCAGCGAGAGGGTTCACCAGAGACAGAGCGGGTAGTAGAACAGGCAGATCAGAACTACACTGCTGAGGGGAGCAGCGGGCGAGGCAGGAGAGGTCTGCCGCACCATGTGGGATTCTCCCCGGCCGGGCGTCGAACTCGCGTCGCCGCTGCCGACAGCTCCACAGCGCAGCGCTTAACCACTGTGCCACTGGGGAGGCCCCTATTTAGAACAATTTTAGATTAAAAAAACCCCACAAAACTGAGAAGATAGTACAGAGTTTTTATATGTCCTGTGCTCAGTTTCTCCATCTATTGAGTCTGGTACATTTGTTACAATTAATGAACCATAACTGATACATTTTTAGTAACTTAAGTCTATGCTTTATTCAAAAAACCTTAATTTTTACCTAATGTCCAGTTCTGTCCTAGGATCCCATATTACATTTCGTAGCTGTTTTTCCATAGGTGTCTCTTGGTTGTGATAGTTAAGTCCCCTCTTTTATAACAGTTATTTTGTATTATTCACTATTGTGACCTTGAAATAGAATTAATACACAGTGCCAACACACAGTTTAAACATACATATAAAGACTTAATTATAATGAAGGAGTAAAGGTAAATATTTAACAAGTATTTGTTTTTTTAAATGCTCTGTCAGAAATGCATCCGAGGTTATAAGGAAGTAGTCAGATATTTGTACCTACTCATAATTTAAAAACAGTAATGCAAGAATATGGAATATTTCTGCCCTCCCCCCCGCCCCCGCCAGCAATCACACAGAGTAAGTACCCTGGCACAATCATCAGGGAAGACTGAATTATTACTGACACTTTTTCTTTATTTTTGACATTTTGAAATAGGAGCTAAATAAATATATTCATACCCCCATATGGAATTCCTGGGCCTGTGACATTTCTGCATGTGACAGGTACAGATGTATTGATTGCTGACTCAGAGAACATGAGTGGAACTGGCTTCAGTATCATTTTTCCAAAGCAATGAACAAAGTGGAATCTTCACTAGTTGCTGTTAAGAGAACATTCAGTGTGGTATAAACATATTTTGTATTTATATGTAAAACAGAGTTAGAATTCTCATCTAACTGGAAGCACACTTTAACATCCCCAGCTGTCTAGTCCCATGCTGGGACACAGACCATCTTCACTGAACCGCACTGTTTTGCATATTTGGGACCTCTTGCTGGTTGGCCACCCCGCAGTAAATGCCAGTGGCCTCCTTCTCCCATCACTGTGATAACCAATTTAAGCACCTGCAGATTGCTGATATGCCCCCTAGGGGGCAGTACCACAGTAGGCTGTAGTGTTAAAGCCAAAGAGACTTGCCTTGATTTCTTCCTTTGTCAAATGAATGTAGTAGTAGCTGTGCGACAAAGACAACAGTGCGAAAACGCTTAGCAAGGTCCCAGGCCCACAATATATCCCCCAAGAATGTAAGCTAATACGAACTGATCTCCTGGTCAGTCAGCTTGTTTGGGGGAATGCTATGCCCTTGACATTCAGATGAACTACACTGAGTAAAGATGAGGGAATCAGGCAAGGACCACAATCCCTGCCTCACACATGAAATAAGCAGTGAATTATTAAACACTTGGAGTTCACAAAAAGGAGCGCCCAGGGGGAGCTGGAGTGAGAAATCTTTATAGAGGAGACAAGAATGGCTTATTGAACCAGGGCAGCTGGGACTTGAAGGAAAATATATTTATCCCATGAATAATGAATAACTCCTAAATCTTTATTTCTCAAAAGTGTGGTCTTCAGACCAGCCGTATCAGCAGCACCTGGAGGTTTGTTTGAAATGTCAGCCTCTACCCCACACCTAAAATCTGCTTTTAACAAGAATCCCGGGTGTTCATTTGCACACTTACATTTGAGATACTGCACTAGGGAACCAACTGAGAAACCAGAGGAAATAACAATGACCTTTGCTCCTTTGAGAGTACACAGATCTTGGGGGAGGTGGTGGTATTAAAATGAAGATTCCCAGCCAGACCCCAGATCTACTAAATCAGAATCTTGAAGCATCAGCATTTAAATAAACAAATAAATGTATAAATGCTTCCTAGATGATTCTTAGAATGGGAAGGAACCTTAAAAAAAAAAAAAAAACAAAAACATGCCAAGGTCCCAGGCCAGATCAATTTCATCACCTTCAATATCAATCTCTAGCAATGGGCAACTCATGGTTATTTTGGATCTTAAATTCCCCCAGGTGATTCTAATATTTGAGAACCATTGACAGAGGAATCAAGTGGGAAAACCTGCAGGAGAAATGTCTGCAGGTGAGGGGCGAGGTGAGGGGGAGGAGGATGTTTGAAAATAATCTCTAGCATCTACCTCAGGACAGAACCAGGCCTACGGGTAGAAGTTTTCATTGTTCGTTATTTAAATAATGATTGCGGATTTTCTTTCTTCATACTTTCTTTGATGTCTCCCTTCTTCACTTCCTCCCTCCTCCCTACCCTAAAAGAAGGGGCCTTTGAAATGGCCTAATCCAATTCAATCAGTTTGTAATTAAATTAATGGTCAAAAAGGTCAATCCAGATCTCATTTCTACCCCACTAGACAAAACCCAGAGCCTCTTCCCATGTCTTGTGTTTTTGCTGCATTTCAAATTCCGCTCCGGTTTTTGATCACAGGCAAGTCGAGGAGAAAGGAAATGGCTTATTCTTCAAAAACACAGCTCCCCAAGTACGTGAACTTTAAATTAATAATTGGAATTTTAGAGGGCTCAGATTTAAATTTAGAGACTGGTACCCTTCTAAAGATGAAATCTAAACTCGAAGCTGAATGCTACATGTCCAATCCTCTGTACCGTTCCGAGCGGTCACAGGCCCCGACGTGGACCATGTCGAGGGCTTGATAGGGAGACTTGAGAAACCTTGCAAGGTGCAAGCTTCCCGCGTTTAGAGGAGGCGGCACTGGGGGCCGCACCGGGAAAAACAGCGAGGCTTATTTTAAAAGGGCGGCCTCCATCCAAGTCCTGAAGAATGGGCAAGACTTCAATACTCAGAGAAGACTTAGTGGGCCAAAGGCCCAGGGATAGTCGCAATGGAGGAGACTTGGGGTCCAAATCTTCCTGGAGGCCAGTCTGAAAAGGGAGCTCGTCCCTTTAAGCTGAGAGGGCAATTAAAGCTCCTCGAAGGCCGGAGAGCGATGGGACAGGGGGCAGGTGAACCTCATATTCCTGAGATGAGCAGCGAGGATGGCGTCCCGGGAGGAAACCCGCCACAACCTCTGAAAGCCGTAGAGCTCCAGAAGAAAAGGTACCAAATTAGGGCGCCGACTTCCCGGACGGAGAATTCGGTTCGAGGAGGTTCCCTCTGGGCACCATCCCGCCGAGCGGGTGGGGCAGGTCTTCCGTCACGCCCTCAGCGGGCCCTCTCCCAGCCGACAGCTGGTCTCCTCGCCCCGATAGTCCTTCGAGCCTCCAGAAGTCTGGTCCCGTGGGGTCCCTCTCAGCCAGCCTCGGTGCGCGGGCCCTCGCTGGGGCCTCGGGGCGGGTCCCTGCCGCCCGCACCTGCCCCCGGGGGCGGAGCGCGGCTGCCACAAGGCGGCTCGAGCCTCTGCCACTAGCCGCGACTCGTGCGGCTCCCCGACATCCCCCGCCCCCTGTACCCCGCGCACCTCTACTCCGCTGCGCCCGCCCTCCCCTCTCCGCGCAGTCCGTCTGTCCCTCGCGGGCTCCAAGCCGCGGCGCCTCGCACTTCTGCCTCGAGTCCCCGCCGCTCTCGTCGCCGCCTCCCAGATCTACCGCCCCGCGCCATGGAGCCGGCCGCGGGCAGCGAGCGCCGCAGCCCCGCGGGCCCTGCCGTCCCGCCGCCGCCCCGGGGCCACCCACCTTTGGCTGCCACCCCCGGCCCGGGCCAGCTTAGCTCCCCAGCGCGGGAGCCGCCGCAATCCGAGGAGGAGCGGCAGCTGCGGATCAGCGAGAGCGGCCAGTTCAGCGACGGGCTGGAGGACCGAGGTGAGCGCGCTGTCCCGGGCTTCTGCCGACCGGCGGGGAGTGAGGAGTCTTGGCCACCGGCCGCACTCTCCCCGCACGCGAATTCGACCGGGCACCCGGCACTGGGCTCCGAGCGCCTCGGAGCGCGCGAGGGCGCGGAGCCCGGACTTCCCCACCAAGGCGAGGCGAGCAGGGGGCCGCAGCCCCACCTCCCGCCGCCGGCGCCGCCTGCGCAGCATCTCCTTCCCCGGAACCCGAGAGCCCGCTGCCTCCCGGTCGACCTCGCCTGAGCCCGCGTCCTCCTTTCCGCTGGCCTCTTCGGCGCCACTGGAAAAGTTTGCGGAAGGCGGTTTTTCTTTTCGTCGTCCCCCCCCCCCTTTTTTTTTGGCTCTCGGAGTCGAGCGCTCCCGGGGGACTGCGGGCTCTGTGAGGCTCCCAGCGCGCTAAGCTCGATGCGTCCTTCCTTCCAACCCTCGCCGGCTCACCCGGAGAACTTCCCTTGGCGGGTTTAGACTCTGGAAGTCCCTTGCTGGCCGCCGGGCTGCCAGATCCGTACAGGGCGAAAGGAGGCGAGTAGGGTGGCCCCCGACCTACTCAAAGGAGACCTAGTTAGTTGTGGGCCACTGCTCCGTTATAGGTGTTGGGGGCGGAGGACTGGGTTACCGGGATTTGGGCCACCGAGGTACCTCCTCTGGGTGGATGCCGCTGAAACGTGGTTCCTGGAGCGCGTGTCCCCAACTTCTTCAGAATCCCTTCCAACACACTGGCCTGGAACCCAGAAAACCTTTTTCTCCTGGGAGACCCAACCCTACCTTCCCGCCGAGAGCCCTTGAACCCTTTGAGTTGCCAGCAGGAAACAGGAGACCTTCCCTTTTTCATTTTCGTGTCTTTCTCTCCTTTTATTTCTCGTTCCTTCCCTCCCTTCTTTTCTTTGGCTCAGAGAGGGAGCCCTGTTAATGGTCACGTCTATACCTTTTCTGCTTCTTGCTGAAACCAAAATCGTGGGCCTCAAAAAAATGAGTCCATGGTCCTGCTAAAACCTGCTAGTGGCCGAAGCGGTATTCTTGCAGCCAGGCCTTACCGTCGGGAGCCGGCGTTTTGCCACCTCCACCCCCTTTTCTTGGAAGCCTTATTTTGTTGGTCGCGGCGGATTTTTATATTTTCGTCTTAGCAGGTTTCTGTCCTATTCTTAGTATCTTCTGTACATTTTTATTATGGTTTAGTGTTCACAGACACGATCTCTTTCCTCTTAGAAAATGTAAAATGTAGCTTGTGGAAGCGACAATTTCTACAGAATCGGCAGGGATGCTCAGCGAGATCTGGAGCCGCTCCAGTTGCAAGGAGTTCTGCACCTATGTTGCAGTTTCTCCTCCTTTTCTCACATTAATACATATCATTTTGGACTGATGGTAGATTTTGCTGGATGCTTGCGATGTCACTAGTCTAGCTCATTATAGATAGTATTAATTACCATTCCCTCTGCAACTAATAATGTAGGATTAAAAATTTTTGTATTGAAGAAAGACCTCAGGGCTGAGCTTATTTTTGTAGCATTGCAGGTCATCTGTCAAAGTAGCCCATTTCTCCCCACCCTACTGAATGATAGGAGGGAAAGACTTGCCAGTTAATATTTAGCATCACCTCCTAGTCATGCGCAAGTGTAAAAAAGCCCTTCTGAATTTATCCTTAAGGTTATTTTTCACTGGTCAACGGAATTTCATTTTCCATTGTATTATAGTGTGAAAGCACTCACTGTTTATAAACGGTGACATTGTGAAGCACTGCATGTCAAACACAGCCTTTCTGTTAGCATGAACCCTGTCTCCCAAGAATCCAGTGCCTGGTGGTATTGAAGGCTGAAAGTCAGTGTGACATTCTTTTGTTTTGTCTGTTCCTGACAGCAAAGAGTTAATAATCGAGTCATTTTTATTAAGTAAACCCAAAGGTTACCTGGGGGAGGTTTATTATATTTCGTATTTGTGTGTTTGGGGGAGCGGTTCGGGTTGGGTAACATCTTTCCATTATCAATTTTTTGTATCCCTTGGGGCTGGTTCCTTTGTGGCTATCTTTCCCCCAATGGTGAGAGAATTTGGGGAGGAGGAAACCTTAGCAGTTGGTGCTTTATATCACTCCATCATGCCTGGCTCACTCCCTTTTAGGACTAAATACCTATAAGAATGTGTGGGAATGGAGATCTAGATATGTACTTCTCTTTTGTCCTATATTCCTTCTGAGCTATCAGTACTCTATTAAAGACTGCATCTCACTCTAGTCAAAGGGTTGCCTTATAATTCTAAAATGTATTTGAAGTTTGGAGATACATATTGTCCCCTTAGAAGTGATACAGGCTAGTTCCCTGAAACCTTGCTAGCTCATAATGTCAGCAACTGAAGTGCCATTTGACTGAGTCTTGATATTCAGGGAGTAAGAGCTCTGTAATCTAAGACCTTTAGAGACTAAATGCAAAAATAAGCCAAGTTTCTCTTAGGTATTTCCACCCCCAACCTTTTTTAATACCTATGCCTCTCTCTACAATTGTTTACCTACCATTCAATCACAAGCCACAGCGCCTAGCCTAGCCTTAGAACATTGCAAACATTAGCATTTCCATTCCAATCTAATAGTCTCATTCCTTCAGAGAATCCTAGAGTGACTAGCTCTTAGGAGAAGCAGTTGGATCTATTTCACACTAGTGTGGAAATGACTGATAATTTCAACTTCCCTGCATGATCTTGCATCCTCTCCCCTTCAAATAAGTCATGGGTCCTTCATCAATACAACTTGCCTTATGCTTGCCAGGCCCAAATTATAAATATCCAAAATTTGAGTGAAATTAGAAATTTAAATGAGAGTTCAATTATGGGTAGAAAGAACTCAGGCCTGCATGCAAACCTGAGGTTTGTTTTAGCTGGTGTAGATTGCTGCCTTTGTCTACCTTTGAAACCCAGCTTCAAATTCACTCACTTTAGGAAGTTCAGTCATATCTCCATGTCTTGCAAATGTGTATGCAGCCAGCACAAGGGTGTAGACAGAGACACCTGTGTGTGGGCCAGTTATTTATGAGCTCTTCTCTTTGAAGAATGGAAAATTTTTCATTCTTGGTATCAGCTGTCATTTTAGAAAGGAAAACCTTTAAGAAAATAAGTGAAGGTTGGCTAGACTTGGGAAATTGAACCCTTCTTGGGTAATCTTTCATAGCATTTACTCTATTTTTAAAATTTAAAACACACAGGGTTAGACCTGGGGGAGAACCACCAGTCCTGCTACTAAGAGGACCCACAAGCCACCTTATTAACAGGGCTGTCCAACCCATGTGGAGTGTTGTCTAAAATTCTCTTATGGAGTATTGCCCCACTGTGGAGTAAAACGTGTAGATTGGCGTGTGTGGTCAGGACCAGTTATTTATTGGAAACTGTTGGCTTTGAAAGGGAAAAGAAATGTCATGTGACAGAATATAAAACCCAAATCACTCTCTTCTCTTACAAAATTAAATCTACTTCTAAAAGGAACGTTGTTTTTACCCTTAGTGGATAAACCTCTTGAGGTTGTTGCTGTCAAAATACCTAGGAAATGCACTGCTTATTTGAGTCACTACTTACATGTTACAGCTTCACTTCTCCTGAAAATCAATTGTCCAGGATGAAAGAAAGATTTTTATATCATTTGGGAAAAGGAAACTAAATTATTTGGAGTGTATGGGACCTGTTCATTCTAGATTGTGGTTCTAGAGACAGACAAGGGTGATAGTAGTTAAAAATTAGAATGGATATTTTTTGGTGGCTAGAGAAGTAGGCAAAAAGGACAGAAGGAGATGGACAAAGAGGTTTTAATTTGAAATCTCTGCCAAAACAGAATGTGATGTGTTTTTTTTCCCCCACCTAAGTGTATTTTTTGAGGAAGATTTGGGGAGATTTTTACAGGACATGGAGAGGGTTATAAACCCGTGCTTGCAGTCTCATCTGCCTTTTGATCCTATGTAAGTATAGATTTTGATTACTTAGAAATGTCTGGATTGTCAGCTAGGTTTACTAAAGCAGTCTTCTTGACATTTCTTCTTGCTTTGTCACATGTACTTGAATCTGGGTAGTAAATAAAACTGAGAAGTGCTTTTTGCAATTTTTGAACAGGGTGCAGTTTTGGGCAATTAGAGGCTTAGTGTGGTATCCAGTCTTTCAAATGGAATGATGCCCTTTACATGGTGTGTAGGTGTGACTAGTTGCATGCTCTGCAATATTGCAAATGAGTGCCCAAGCTTTGACGCACAGTTTCTTCATTGGAACTGTTGTGATGAGGCTATTTTGTTCTGAGGGTATATTGAGGGTTGTTTAACCGGAGATCAGATCTCCTGTTTATGTGGAATGTATGACTCAAAATCTGATTCTCCGTGCACAACTAAGAGATCTAATATATGATCTATTCTCAAAGGGGAATTAAAAATATAAATCAGGATCATACTGCAGATGTTTTAGTCCTCGAGCCAAGGCTGTTGAAACTTGGGCATTGCCTTGGGGTCATCATGAGTATTTCTGTTATTGTCAGAGTCTCTCACTGTTGAAGCCATAGGAGGCAGAAATAAGCCTTACACTTGGCCTACCCCAGAAGCTACCTCTGGTTTTAGCAGGTTTACTTTACTTTAATCTGTGAATTTTTTTATATGTAGATATTGTAGAGTAGAAGAATGGGAGAAACTGTGGGTGTATAATTTAGTCCTGACGATTGTTGTTGCTTGTGGTTAAAGAGAAACGGTCCTTCTCCTGTTACTTGTCAAGGGGAGCACTGAGGTCTTTTGTCTTACATGATTCAACACTTTGGGCAAAACCCAGTCCATCAGCAGGCCTGTGCTTGTGGCTTAATCAAATCACTGCCCACAGCTGAGGAGCCTGAAAGCCCAACAGAATGTGGGCTCTTGGTCCCACTTTCCATATGCAGGGCTTAATGGAAGGGGCACAACCTGTGTAAGACAAGTGAGTTGACACAGGGCAGGGGCTAGCTGGAAGCCTACATTAGGTCAAGGAGTGGTGGTGGGGTCTGTAATGCCTTCTAAAGAGGTCAGCGGCTCTTACCCTGCAGGAACACACACCTTGTTCCCAGAACCTAGGGTTTTTTCAAGAGATACCAGAAAGGTTGATTTCCGTATTAACTTTCTTAATTGTTTAAATACTTTGTGGGCCAAACAAAACACATCTTGACCCACTGGCTGTTAGTTTGCAGTCCTTTGATAAGAATGTGTTGTGGCTGTGGGTTCCTTAATAAGGAAACATCTAATTTCCTTTTCTCCTTATTTTTGTCAGGCTTGCTGGAAAGCAGCACTCGACTAAAACCTCATGAAGCCCAGAACTACAGAAAGAAGGCGTTATGGGTCTCCTGGTTCTCCATTATTGTCACACTGGCCCTGGCGGTGGCTGCCTTTAGTGAGTATCTGGAGCCTTGCCGATCGATACCTGCTGCTGTGGCCTGTTTTATCCTCTGATTCCTGTGGGATGTGCTTTTGCTTTTAGTTGACTATTATTGATGAGTAAATTTTTTTTAGATGGTTCGATAGTCAGGGTACTTATAAATTAGTCAAATGGCTTCTTTCCTCTGCAGAGGGGAAAGGTGGTTAAGAAGAAATGGAGAGCAGTACTGGGAGCCTTGGCTCTCATCAGTATGCAGGTTTATGGAAGTAGATTCTGCCTGTCAACTGAATAGTGAAAATATTCTCTTGGTGGATAACTTCAGCTTGGGCTGACAGGTGACAAATCTATATCCTTGAGATTCATATTTTGATCCTAGTGCAACTGGATGGGTGCAATATTGTAGTACATTTTCTCCTTTCCCTTTAGTATATCTCTGCAAGGTTTAGATTGAAATCATATACATGAAAGAAAAATGGGAGGGTCTTCTATCAAGTTTTCAGTGGCCACAGAAACAAAAACATTTATTACAATCAAGAAAAATTAAGAAAGCTGGACTCTTTCTCCCTATGGCAGGCCTATGCCCTATGCTTTTCTCAGTTGACATTTGCAGCTTGTAGAAATGCACACATCTGTTTATTATTATTAATTGTATGATAATTCAGAAGTTGAAACAATGACATTCCCCTTCAGCTCAACCTAGGTAGAAAACACTGTTCTTTTTTTTAATTGTGGAAGAGAAATGTATTTTGTACATTTTGTACGTATAGAAAGATCTATATTCTAAGTGATAATTATCATACAGTGTGTCTGGTGACAATGCTCAGAGTAGGAGAAAAGACTGTCCATTTGAATATATAGCTTTGTGTGTGTGGTTCATAATTCTGTTTTGCACATTTAGATCTGCTGCTAGAAGTTGGCATTGGCTCCCAAGAGGGAATATTAGAATTTGACCAAATGCTCTCTCTAAAACTACGCATAAATTACTTGAAGCAATTTTTATGGGAAATAGTATACCACATCTTGGCTCTTAAAAAAAAAAAAAGCCAAACATTTATAAGCACAGGGTAAAACTTTTTAGGTCATAAACATATACCAGTAAACCAGAAATCTAATCAAATTCTGATTCCTGAAAATAGCTACTTCTTCCTCTCTCTCTCTCTCTCTCTCTCTTTCTCTCTCTCTCTCTCTCTCTCTCTCTCTCTCTCTTTAATGCTGAAACAAGAATAACAAGCCAGATTGATATCCCTGGAGGATAATTTGGTTCTGGTGGCTGGTGGTGGACTCTGGATGTGACACCGTAATTTACATATGTAAAGAAAGAGGAATGGAATGAAGAGAGGCGATTTACTAATAGAATAATAGTTACTCAGCTATTTCTGAGTCTAATGAAGCTTTTACAACTTTATATTGTGGGTGTTTGAATGAGGACCCAAATGTGAAGAAATACTGAGCATGTCTTTCTTTTTGGGAGAGTATTACATTTGATATACATAATCTCATAAGGGGAAGATTATGAAGAAATTTTGGTTTCACATGTTAGGCCTGATCAGTTGAGTTATATTGAAAATTTTGTTTCATTTCCTTTAATAGGAAAAGACTATTGCATAATGCATACAGAATTAGAATGTTGCTTTATGAAGAGGGATTTTTCTTTTTAAAATGATTTTACCCCTTTCCTGTAGCAAGTATCTAATTTAAATCATTCAACTTCTTGCCTATAAAATATTGGCATTGGCATATATTATCATGATCTGTTTTATTTTCTATAGTATATTCAATTTGTTCCCAAGTTGCTTTTTGTTCCAGTTTCGTTAAGACCAAAAATGTAGATGATCAACTATGTTTTTTCCCACTTTGAGTATTGTGGAGTGTGTGTGTGTGTGTGTGTGTGTGTGTGTGTGTGTGTGTGTGTGTGTGTGTGTGTGTTTTATGTTTTATACCCATGTGGTGGTCTTTGGTAGTTTCCTTAGGGCTGTTGGTTTTACTCCTTATTTTCCTAAATGTATTTGGTGCATGAAATATCTAAAATCCCTCTTAAAAGCATCATTATATGTTGAGAGACTCATGCATTTCTTTCAGAGTTTTGAATAGAAAGAAAATCAATAGGGATTAAGCACCATAAACTTACATTGAAAGTTATGTTTAAGTTAGCACCTAAAGGAAAATTGTATGTTTCGGAAATGGCAATGAATATATTTTTTAAAAAGTGTCACAAGTACTCTGAGTCTTATTCTCCAAGGAGGCAGGTGACAGAGATGGAGTAATCCAGTTTGGTAAACCTCTGTCCTTTCCAATGAAGTGATCAGGTTGAACTGGTTAGTATTTTTTAAAGAGAATTGCTTAGTAATTACTACATGAGTTGCTTTGAGAAGAAAAGTTTTGGAGTGTGTGTGCATGTGTGTGTAGGGTGTGATGATCATAGTGAAGAAAAGACTGTATTTATCATCACTTGTCTTGCCATTGCTGGATGATAAATTCTTTTGGGGGAGAAAGAACATCCATCCTTTCTGGGATACTCAAGATTAAATGAATGAATGAGCGAGTTTAAGAAATAATTTTTTGTTAGGTGGCAGGAAAATGTTTTTTAGAAGAAAAATTTCATCCGAAGATTTGTTTACATACCAGTCTCCTTTATTTGGTAAACACTTGAAATAATTTTGAAACAATTTGATCATTCTTATGGTCCTTCACTCGACAAAGGTAATGTCTTGCTGCTGCATTTACTAGGGTCAGTTGGAATTCCTAGCTTCCCTTCCTTACCTGCTATTTTCTATTTAATTATAGATGCTGATCTCTAACTGAGCATCTTCTGAAGCACTGTTGTCTCTATCTTTGGAAATAAGGGTGATAGATTTTTTTAAGTTTGTGAGATAGCTTTTCTCAACCAGTTGGAAAGATTCACATGGGTGTAGTGTGTATGTTGCAAATGATACTTGTTACTCCTTCATTTCTGGTGAACTCCCAGGTAATCAGGTATGCTGTGTTATCTTAAATTAGTTGTTTCTAAAAGACACTGGATGAAACTAACTTTGGTCAGTATTGCTGAGTTACCTGTATGTATAAATTAGTTATGTGTGCGACTGTGGGTGACATTCCCATGTCTGGTGGAGTTTGAAAAATGAGGTAAACTTTCAAAGTTTGTGACTTGAAAGTATTTTGAAAGGAACATGTGCTCTGAAGGAAGATGAACTATTTTAGATAATGCTTGGTAATAGTGATTTTTGGATCTGTTCAAATGCTGATATAAAACCAGATGGTAATACATCTTGAATATTTCAGAGGGAGCCCTCGTTTGGTTTTAAAATTGCTTCTGTTTATAATTGGTAGGCAGTATGGAAAATGGCAATCCTGTTATGAACAAACCTTTAAAAAATCTGCTTTAATAATGAGGCTAGAAAGAGAACAGAATTTTGTTTTAAAATTAAGGGTTTTACATCACTGATATCTTTTTAGAATGATTTAGGAAAAGGCATGCAGAGTTTTGAATGAGTGCAAGTTCATTTTTAGGCACTCAATACATGTTCTTTGGGAAATGAAGATATATTTGAAATATTCTCAGGGGAAAGCCTTTCCAAAGACACACAGCTCCCATTAAAATAAAAGGTACTCCAAAGCAAGCTTTTTCTCAGAAAAATCTCACTCAAAAATTTAGTGAATCAATGGATTCAAGAATTAGAAAAACTTCTGAAAGGAGTCATTTTATATTTGGGGGCTCTGTTGCCAGTGCCTTGTGTCTTTTTTAAGACTCGTGTGTGCATGTACAAACCTGTGTTTGGTGCCTGTATGAATTTCTGCTACTTCTTTAGAGATGGTGTCTTATGGTGTTTTATATCTTTACTGGTCTTTCAGAGATACTATAGGCCTCTCCACAAGCTACTGTTTTCATTCACAGTTTTGTACAAAGTAAAATTGAAGTGGAGAATCTTCAGGAACAACCTCCCAACCTCTGACTGGCTGCCATTGCTTAACCTGGTGACACAGTGAGGGGGATGTGGGCAGGAAGTCTGTGAGCCACATCCTGGGGATGTTTTGTGGGATAACTTGGTCCTTGTAAGTGTGCTAGGGAAATGATAACTATGGAGGCTGCTCTGAGGATGGAAACTGGTGGGGAGACACAGGCTGAAAGTGGTTTGGGAAGCTTACCCTGTTGACACTCCCTGCCTCGGGTTCCTCTATCTCCTTGTCATATCATCAAATATTCTGTGCCTGTCACCCTCACACCCCTAAGCTGCTAGCTCATTATAACACAGGGAATCTGACTTGCATTTTAGTCAGGCCCCTATTCTTACTGTGAGGCCGCTTATGATCTTGCCCCCTCCTTCCTGGCTGGACTCATCTCCCATCTCTCAGCTTATTGCCACCTTAGCCCACAAATGTTCCTTATGGTCTCCAAATGCTGCATCCTACTCTTTGCCCTTGACCCAGGCACCTTCTCTTCTCTTGGGCTCAGATGTCTTTTGTTCCTGATTCCAAGCCTTGGTTTCCTAGCTAACTCTTACTTATCTCTCCAAGTGAAGATGAAAGATCACCTCTTCCAGGAATCTTTTCCTGGTCCTCCATACTGATTTAAATGCCACCTTTGTTCCTCTAGTCTCATGGATATCTGTGAATGAGAAACCTCAGACATAACACTTGAATCATTGCGTTACTGCCTTTTGCACAAAGTCACACTCCTTTAAGGCTAGGCCCCTGTTTTCTCCATTTTATTCTCAGCCCGTAACTCAGATGTTGGCTGGACTGGGGTAATTGTTGACATCTGCTCTTGCTGAGTTGGTTGTCTACTGTGGGTTGAGGATGAATGTTAGTAAATAAAGATCTCAGACAAAGGAATTGCAGTTCTTCCAAGTGGCTAGAGACCAGAAGGGAATGCTGCTGGGCCATCTTCATCTTTGTAAATAGACAGGAAGCAAGGAACTATTCTGTCTCCTCCGACTCCCCACTTTCCCCTCTCCTTCCATCTCCTCCTAGACTGGGGATCCAGGAGGCTACTGGCAGGGAATACATCTTTCTGAGTCTCCATGCTCACAATGAGCTGCTGTTTATAGCAGAGAGTGGAGGAGGGGTCTCGGCAGCTGCATGCACATTTTGTCTCCCTTCTTCCTGCATTCCGCATGCAGCTTTTAATTAAAAGTGTGGCCAGGGTGTATTAGCATGGGGATGTTCTTGTCACACAGCTCTGGCAATGACTAAGGGGAGCTGGGCAGCAAGCCCCAGCTAGACTTATAATCATTAGGCCCGGTGGTTCTTTGACCCTCCTTGCTGGGCTCTGGGCTTTTCAGGGAAACTGGTTATGCCCTGTGGAAAATTCCTGGGGCCATTCCCTATCGCTGTTAGTCTCTTTCCATTTAGTTATTGGACAAGAAATGGTTTTCTGGTCTGCTTGTGTTCCAAATTTGGTCTTGCATATGATTTACTCCTCTGGGAATTGCCTCTTACAGGTGAATTGCTGGCCTAGTTGCTCCTTGACAAGAGGTTACTTCCTGGTGCACTGTCCTGAAGGCTGCCGTGTAGGTGCATTGAGATTCTGATGGAAATGATGACACCAGAGGAGGGGAACATCCCTTTTTCCCCCATGTTCCTGTCCCCACTTTCCACATCTTACATTGCCTAAAGGCCCATTTTCTTCCAGCTGGTGAGTGTGTCCATCTAGTCCTTTGTGAGGGCCTGTTGGTGAAGGACAGTCTGCTGTGCTAGCCCTCATGGAAGACATCAAGGAGGGGTAACATCTGTCCTTACCTCAGTCCATCCTCAAACTCTAACCTTTAAGAGTTTGGGTCTAAGGGGAAGGTGAACTCTCAGAACAGGGCAGTGGGGTTGAATAGATAGCGTCACTGATCTGCCAGAGAGAGGACAGCCTGCAGCCCCGAAGAGCCCTGCTTTTAAAATCAGAGATGTCAGAGATGTCAGTGCAGAAACTAAACCCACCCTGCAGTGGGAATGTGTGAAGGTGTTGGTCTCAGGACGAGGGATTTGGGTATGATGTCCACACCAGGATGGAACATGGCTCCAGAAGTTTGCTAGGGCTGCCATAATAACATGTAAACAAAAGAAGTGTATTTTTTCATAGTCCCGGAGGCCAGGAATCTAAGATGAAGGTGTCAGCAGGTTAGCGTCTTCTGAGTTCTCACGCCCTGGATAGTGGATGGCTGTCTTCTCTTTGTATCTTTAGTGGTCTTCCCTCTGTGTGACTGCATCCCACTCTCCTCTTCCCATAAGGGCACCAGTCATTTTGGACTAAAGTCACCCTAATATTTGTTTTGTTTATTTATTTCCTTTGCATATATTTCTTATTTACCTCTAGTTCAGCATTTCCATTTCAACTTCAATGTCTCTGTAGTTTTGGGTTAATTCTATCAGTTTGTTCTGGAGGAAATCTCTCTGGTTGTCATTTGTTCTCCCCTGATCGGTTCTGGTTGCCCTTTCTGCTGGTGCAGAGCTGCATCCTAGGGTTACCCTTCACCTTTTGAGCATTCCTGTTGTTGAGTCCCCTGTTTCCTGGATACCATGTTTTTCTTTTGTCTGGTTTACACCTTTCTGTGGGAGAACGTCAGGAGGTGAAGCATTCAAACCTGAGGTGTCATTAATATGTCCTGACACTTGATTGATGGCTAAATAGAAAAGTCTCAGTAGGAAATGTTCCTTAAGAATTTTGAAGGCTTTGCTCCATTTTATTCTTACTTCTGTTATTGCTATTAAAATGTTAAATTATTCTAAAATTCTAATCCTCTGTATGAGACTTCTGTGGTAGAATCTTTTTCATCCATTTATGCCCCATTTTCTATCTTTGCCTTTCTTTTTCTTGACTTCTTGGAAAAATTTTTATTTGCTTATATCTTTATTTCCATTTTATTCCTACCTTTCTACTGAGATTTTCATTTCTACTATCAAATTTTTCTAAATGGTCTGAGTGTTTCCTTTAAAAATCTTCCAGCTCTTGCTTTATCCATCTCTTAAATAGATCATTTCTTCTTGAAAAAATATAGTGACAGTTAAAAGAAATTTTTTCTGTTTCTTGCATCGTCTTCCTCCAAGGTTTTTTCTTCCTGTTTGCCTTGAGGTCATTATTCATACTATGGGAGGTGTCCTGTGATTGGTGATCTGTGATAGTTGGCTTATATTAAGAGTGGGTATTAAAATGCTGATTGGAATTCTACACATGTGGATGACCTGCACAGTAGGTTGGGTTGTTTTTTTGGGTAGAGTCCAATTTAATATTACCAGACACTTCTTGAGCTTCCCAAGTTGCCTAGAGAAGGAGCTTCCCCACTCTGTCAGAATTGTAAACATCTGATATTTAGGAAGCTGAATTTTTGGTAATTGACTTGGCATCTTAGCATCCCATTTGGAATACTTGACTTGCTCTGCCATTTCCAGTGTGGTTTTCCCTTCTTTTCTGAGTGTTTCTCAATCAAGAGACTCTTGCACCTTCTTCAGAGAATAAACCTTAAATCTTCTCATGAGAGAAATAAACAGGAGAGGGTATTATTGCCTTTCTGTGCAGAGTTGGGGAGGGAACTGGAGAACTGTTTTTTAATTAGGCTTTGAACCAATCTCTGTGATTTCAGTCTTTGTTTTATCGTGCTACCAATCTTTGATTTTTTTTTTGAGGTGTCTTGAGGTATAAATTGGATTACCATTTTGCTTTTACATGGTTGTTTTAGGAGTTTGTTTTCTGGAATCTGCTAGATAAATTATTACTTGCCCATATGTTTCCTATATTCCCAAAATAGTTTTCTTGCTGCTTTGATTTTCTTTTTCTATTGGGCTTTCCTTTTAAAAATTCCTTAACTCTTGGTTTAGTGGGTTTTTTGAGGAAGTAAAAGTAAATGTGAAGAATCATCCTGCTACATTTCCCTAAAAGTGTCAAACAGTACAATTTGTAATAAAAATATAGTAAGTGAATCAGGAACAGTTGAGAAATAGTGAACCAAATATAGTTGGAGTGACTTACCCAGAATGTGGCACAAAGTGATACTTTTCATTCATATTTTCTGAGAAATGGAAAGTAGGAAAAGTTCCAGTATAAACAATTAAGAACTTCAAAAGCAGTGAAGAGAGGAAATAAAGACTACTTAGTATTTTTAGATGTATTAGCATTGATGGAATACATACTTTTCAAACCAAAGAGAGTTAGAGAACTGATCTTATTCTGTCCAAGAGAAGTAAAATGGCAAAGAAAAAAACATAAAAAGTGCAAAATGTGGAAACAAACTCAATGATACACATCGTTAAAAAAAGGTAAATGGTTTAAATCCATCAGATAAAATTTGGGGACAGGTTAGGTTAGATACTACAACTTTCAGCTCAAGGAACACCGATTCCATAGCTTAAGATAGAATCACACATCTAGCAAGTGACTTAACATCATGGAACATATATAAAAGGTGAGCTGTCCCAAGTCACAAGAAAATTTTTTGTAATTACTAAGAACTTCTAGTTTACAGAAATCTATATTTATCCTGCCATAGCTATCTATAATGCAATGGTCATTTGAAATCAAATATAGCTAAAATAATCCTATAAATCCTATAAATCACAATATTCATTGGGAAATTAAACATTTCTTTATAACTCAAGGAAGAATCTTATATAATTAAACAAATTAGAAACTTAAAAATGAGAATATAAAATTAATGAGCAAATTTCCAAAAACAAGAGGCTAAGAAACAGAAAAATAATAATTTCAAGATTGGTGGAAAAAAGAAAGCAATATAGTTAAGAGTACAGATTAGTGAAAAAGTTACAATAGAATCAAAATTAAATGCTGTTTAAGACTAATAAAATAGGCTTTACTCTGATAAAAATGATCACAAAAGAAAAGAAATGAAAAGTAATTTAAAATTAAATGAGAAGGTATACTTAATAAAGAAAATTTTAGGAATGGGACAAAGCTATTTATAAATTTGAAAGTTTAGGTGAAATGCAGTTTCACAGAATAATAATTTGCCATGTTAGTCTCAAGGGTAAAAAAGCCCAACTATTTTTTAATAAAGAAGGTAACTGAATTGGTGGTTCTCAACCAGAGTTGATCTTGCATCCTTCTTATCCCAAAAGTCATCTGATGATGTCAGGAGACATTTTTGATGTAACAACTGGGAGTGTACTGCTTCTGGCAGCTAGTAGGTAGAAACCTGGGGTACTGCTAAACGTCCTGCAATGCACGGGACAGGAACCCATCGCAAAGAATTATGAGGCCCAAAATGTCAATAGTGTGGAAGTTGAGAAGATCTGATCTAGACATGTGGTTTTTTAAATAGGTGCCTTTATGAATAGTCAAGGATTAGAACATTCCAATTTCATGTATTCTGTCTCACAACAAAAGAAAGAAATTTTCCTGTATCATTTTCAGATCAGTACTCTATCAGTACTAGCCTATTAGTTTGACTAGTACTCAACTAGTACTCAAACTAGAGTAGATGCCAAACGAAAGACAAAGAATTAAAAATTTGTCATTCATGAAAAAAGATGCAAAAATTTTAAATAAGTTTTTAGCAAAGTGAATTTCTCTGTTAATATAACAAACAAAACAATAAATCACCATAGTTACCTTGCTGTGTATTTTAGGAATACAAGGATGGTGTGATTGGAATATTTATTACGTGATTCACTGTGTTTGTAAATTAAGAGGGAAAATCACATCATCTCTCAATGGATGTACAAAAACGCATTTGATAGAATTCAAGGTAAGATAAGACATTTAACAAACTTAGAGGGAAATTGTTTGAACATGAATATAGGATGGAAAGGGAAAAAAAGTAATGATCATTACTTGTGGACATTATTGTTTACATACAAAGCCTAAGTAGTCTGTAGACATTATTAAAAGAAATAAGAAGTTTCAGCAAGGTTGGTGTGGATGGATAGAAATTTAGTATGTGAAAATTGTGGTCTAGCATAATGGCAACATAGAAGTCAAATCTTAAATTCCCATCATGATGCCATTTCTTACAGTAAAAACAGAAAATATGATGTGTATCATATTAATGAAGAAATTTATAAAATGCTATTAAAATATAAAATGCATAAAAAATCTGAATGGAGAAAGCCTAGGTTCAAGATTGGGAAGACAATATAATAAAGCTATCACTTATCAGTTCTTAGTGAAGTTACATATATTTAGGTTAATCTAAGAAATACAATAGTTAATTTCAATAACATATGGAGAAACACAGGGCAAAGGATAATCAAGATAATTTTGAAGAGCAAGGTGCTTTTAAGTCTTTTAAAGCTAGAATAGTTGAGACTGTGATATTTTGAGGGGCAAATACACCAAGGAAGTTGAACAGGGGGTTCAGAAATAGTACAATACACATTTGTAAATTTGATATATAAGAGGGTAGTATCATATATACATCAAGAAGGAGAATGGTACTGCAACAACTGGCTGTCTGCAGAGAAAAAAATGAAAATAAATTTCTGCTTCCCAGCATGCACAAATATAAATATTAAATGAATTAAGAAACTAAACTTGAAAAGAATTTCAAACATTTACATGAAAATATGAGAATATATCACCTAGCAATAAACTTAAATTTTAAGGCAGAACACACACACATAAATAAATTGAACTAAAACAACAAAAACATTAATAAATTTAACATCAACTAAATAAACCAATGTATTTACCTACATGAAGACTGAAAACTTTGTGCATAAGAAAAAAATAAAAGTTGAAATTCTGGGAGAAGATATTTACAAAGTATGCAACTTTCGTAAGTGCTTAGGAGATAGATGGACTTTAAAGCACTTTTTGTTTATAATATCAAAAAATCTGGAAGACAGCTATCCATTAACAGTAGATTTGATAACCAAAATGCAGTATATTAATACTGTGGATCTGTCAATATAGATGACAGCAGTTTTTAGCTTTATCAAAACCAATGCAGTCTCTTTATAGCCAGTGCTTGATTGCACTCATCTTACTATCTTAAAACAACCATCTATACACAAGATGTGATATAAGGAGAAATAAAAGGGAGGTAATTTTGAAGCAAATAGTGCACATTTGAATATATGAATGATTGGTGGGATATTACTAGATACAACTAAATAGTTGCTGACACCTCCATTTAATAAGAAAACTAGGATATAAGTAGGTAAGAAATGAGTTATACTGTATTGTTGACATTTTTCTTTGATGTTTTGAAATAAGGGCTAAATATCAGTATATTGGCATGTGTAGGTAGAATCATGAATGTGACAACTATAAGAATAAATTGATGCAAGTGTTTTGTATTAAATAACTTGAGTGAAGTTGCTAATCTTCAAATTAGTTTATAATTCAAACTCTTTGTGGTCTGAATAAAAGTAAGCCTATTATTCCCTTGATTTACCTGGTAGTTTAATTCCTGGAAAAAAATCACTGTGCATTTAAAACTATGCCAAACAAAACATACTCTCCTGTACTGGTAAAATAGAGTTGAAATCTAGGCTCAGATAACTTCACCTAAAAAAGTATCTTTTAGGTTATTTGAAAGTATTATAAGAGAATATTCTACAATGTAGAGAATTCTTGAACATTTTAGGATATTAAGATTCCTGGCATTCCTTCCATCCTCTACAAAGGTTGGACTAAATCTTACCTACATTAAAGTTGTAACAACCTATGTAACTACAAAGTTCCAGCATGCCCTCTAGGACTGATTACTGCCCTAAGAGCTGCTGAGCTAGAACCAATAAGCTGGATGGATCTGAAAAACTGTGTGTGTGAATAAAAGGCTGTAAGACCTTAACAGTGATATAATCTTAACTAGTATAGAAAAAGAAAAATATCGAATGGTTTCACTTACAACAGGACTATAGGGAGGCCAGGTGGGAGAGAGACACTCAGCGGTGGGGGAGGGGGGAGGGGAGGATAAGGGCACAAAATGGAAGAGAGGAGAATACAGGGGACCATGGAGATGGATCACGGGTGAATTGGTGGTGGGCTGCCCAAGGGGAATACAAAATGTAAAAGACACAAATAACAATAAAAAAATGGAAAAAATAAATAAAATAAAATAAGTTAAAAAAAAAACCAGGAAAAAAAAATCTTAACTAGTAATATTGCTTTTGGATACATAGAGTGAATAAGCAAACTTGGAAATAATAAGCCAAGCTCAGGATGGTAGATATCTTGTCGACAACGGACAAAAATCAAGAATATTCAGAAAGCTTCAACTGTGGTGGTTTGTTGTTTTTTTTAACTACCAGTTTTCGGGCAAATATATAAGGTTTTAGGATTAATCAAAACTTGGTAGAGAATATAGTTGTGTTGCTGAATGGTTGATTCTTTCTTTTAAAAACAACTTGATCTTTTTCTTAGATACCCAAATAATTACCCTTTTTTTTTTTAAAGATTTATTTATTTATACATACAAGCTGGGGTACAGGCCAGAGGCGTGGGGAGGCGAGAGGGTTCACCAGAGACAGCGGGGAGCAGAACAGGCAGATCAGAAATACACTGCTGAGGGGAGCAGCGGGTGAGGCAGGAGAGGTCTGCCGCACCATGCGGGATTCTCCCTGGCTGGGGATCAAACTTGCATCGAGGGCCTCCCTGGTGGCGCAGCGGTTGAGCGCTGCGCTGTGGAGCTGTCGGCAGCAGCAGCGATGCGAGTTCGACACCCGGCTGGGGAGAGTCCCACGTGGTGCGGCAGACCTCTCCTGCCTTGCCCGCTGCTCCCCTCAGCAGTGTGTTTCTGATCTGCCTGTTCTGCTCCCCACTCTGTCTCTGGTGAAGCCTCTCACCACTCCACACCTCTGGCCTGTAGCCCTGCTGTATGTATAAATAAATAAATCTAAAAAAAAAAAAAAAAAAAACTCGCATCACTCCCTGCCACAGCTCCACAGCGCAGTGCTCAACTGCTGCGCCACCAAGGAGGCCCCGTCCTTTTTTTTTTTTTTTTTTTTTTTAATGTCCAAGACTTCTACTAAATTATGTTTTGTTGATGGCTATTGTCAGTTAGCTTCCCTGGTGTAGTTTCATGCCTTTCTGTTTGAGAAAAGTTTTCTGGTACTGGTGTAGTTTCATGCCTTTCTGTTTGAGAAAAGTTTTCTTGAGTTACATTTTTTACTATGTGTTCTATTGCTTTGGTACTATACCTTAGGAATTTCTAGTATATATGTTAAATTTTCCTTACCTGACATCTACAGTTGTTAATTTTCCTCAAATTCTTTTAAAAGGATTCTCTAAATAAATCGCTCTTTATTTTGTTCTTGTGTCCTTCTGGGTTTTTTTCCTCCATTGCTGAATGAAAGTTTTCTTTTGATTTTAAGCTTTTTCTAAGTTCAATTACCTGTTTTTCCCTAAACATTTCTCCAGTCATGTTTCTGAAGTTTTAAATTCTAACTGCTATATATATTTCCATACATATAGAATTTTCTTGATTTCTTTTTTCCTTGTTTTGGCATATTATGTTAGATTTTGGATCAGTTGCATGAGAGCATGTTTTTCTGTTGTGTGCTTACCATATTTAGGGACTTTTTTGGCTTCTCATTTTTTTTTTTTTAATTGTGTAGTATTTGAGTGCAGTCCTTTGTTACTCATATTTAAGTGAAATGATTCTTCTACTTTTATGAGGAAAGGTAAGTCCGGAGAGTTTTTTGAGCGTAGTGACTCCATAATGCTCTCTCTCTCTCTTCCCTACCAACTGATTGGAAAAATCACTTGTTTTGTTCTTGTTTCTCATTTTTCATTATTATTGAGATTCCCTTTGTCCCAGTTGTCCCTGACCTAATATTCATTTTGCCTTTTTCTAACTACTGCTTCTTCAGTATTTTTGTAGCTAATATTTATTAAGCACATGCATGCTGGGCACTACTTGTTCCTTTTCAGTGTGAAACTCTGTCTGGAAGGGAGATTTGACTTGTATGAGAGAGTACAGAAAGTTTTGACACCATTATGCTTTACTGTTTTCCTGTATTTTTGCTTGCAAAGTGGAGCTTGTGAAACTGTTTTGGCTCCCTTTCTCAGTCTGACCTGTTGTTTTTCGGCTATTGTCTGTTGACTTGAGTTTTTTTCTTGATTCTCTTCTACTACTTCCTAACTACTGCTGATAAAATGACAGGTCTTGAAGTTGTCAGTCATATTCATATTTGGTCAGTTCATATTTTATGTTGTTGCAGTGTATTTCACCTATTTTACTGTAAATGTCTGAGTTTTAGGTTTTTCTATCCGAGTCTCTCTGGCATTTTTATGGGGAAATTCAGCATGATTAAAAAATAAAAACCTATTCACCATATTTTATCATTACTGAAAATATTTTGTTTATATTTTTTACCTGGGTTACTTTTACATGTTTTTGTCTAGGGAGACTTGATATCCTTGTTAGTTGCATTTAGAAACATTGTAGCATTTTTATATGACAAGTGGACTTTATTCTTTTGAGAATTAAATTTTCAAAATGGAGACTTTAAAAAAGCGTAATGTGTATATGTATTCACTTTGTGAGTTTTAAATCCAATCCTGTTATAAGTGTATGAGGAGATATGGTATCAGAACTGAATAGGTACTTATCATAGTCATTGATGTACCAGTGTCCTAAAAGCAGAAGCTTAAACTTTACATTTCCCATAATGAGAGCATTCCTAGGGAGTGATTTTTAAATTACAAAAGATGGTTATTTTTTGTTCTAAGCAAGGGCAGATGAATTTTATTTCTGGGGAAATAGAACAAGTTCTTAGTTGTAAGTCTTGTTACTTTTAAGTGATGAAATCACCATGCTAGTGACACAAGTCCTTAAACTCTCCAGTTTTGTCAGTACCATATGGCACTGGGTCCTTCTTCCCAGATACCACCATGTAATTTAAATAGCGACCATTTTAGATATTTCTCTCCTCTAGATGAATTCTAATGGTCTTCCAGTCTTTGAATACATCTGGAGTTGGGATTCTAGTAACTTAGTGAGACCCAGTATATGTTGCTCAATCCTTATTTTAGAAAGATTTAAAAAAAATAATCAGGCTGAATTTTGCCTTTTTCTAACTACTACTGCTTCAGTATTTTTGTAGCTAATATTTATTAAGCACATGCCTGCTGGGCACTGTGCTATATGCTTTACATACACTTAATTGTCACAACATTGCTCTGAGCTAGCATTATCATCCCTGCTTTATAAATAGGGATTTCAAGGCTTAGCGAGGTATGGACCTTTCAAGAGTGACCATAGCTAACAAGGGATAGAGCCTGTGTTCACATCTTGCAGAGTTCAAGCACTCTACCACAGGACCACTGTCCATTTTCCATAAGGCAAGTCTTTTATGTGAGCTTATCCAGTCATCTAGCCACCCCTTTTAAAGGCTAAGAATCCTATACTCTTCAGTTTTTCCTGTGTGAGATGGTTTCTGGAACTCACTATTTTGGTCAATCTTGTCTGGACCTAGAGGGGTCCTATTTAGGGTATGCCCAGAGGCAAATACTGTCCTCTAAGTTATATCCTCAACAGGGAGCAATTATCAGTAGTTACCTACAAAGATGCAGAGTTCACACTAATTCATGTTAATGCAGGTAAAGTTTGTATTTGTTCTTAGAAGCTTGGCCATGCTTGAACCATTCTCTAGTTCAATTTTTTGTCACCTAAAATTGCTGAAATTTGAAATTTATTTTCCTTTTTATTTCTTCTCTTCAGTCAGGATCCTTACTAGTGTGATTTTACCATTAATTTGCATGGGAAAGTTATTAAGCAATCCTAGACCCAAAAAGGAAGCTACCAAATCATACCACCATGAAGTGCAGTAAGACTATTTTAGCATAGTGGGGGAAACCTGTATCTGCAGATGTACCAGGTTTTTGGTTGAAGGATTGAGAGTTTTTTTTTAATATATATATTTTTATTGTTATTTATATCTTTTACATTTTGTATTCCCCTTGGGTAACCCACCACCAATTCACCCATGATCCATCTCCGTGGTCCCTTGTGTCCTTTTCTACTCCATTTTGTGCCCTTATCCTCCCCTTCCCCCCGCCTCCCCCGCTGAGTGTCTCTCTCCTATTTGGTTCCGTATAGTCCTGTTATAAGTGAAACCATTCGATGTTTTTCGAGAAAGAGCAAGAGTTTGAGAATCTAGAGGGCAGGAGGTACAAGAAAATCTCTGACAGAAATATGGGATTAGAGGAAAAAAAGGTGACGGCAGTGATGAAGGTGAAGCTAAGTGGGGACAGGGGATGGTCAGTTTAGGTCCTGGTAGTACTTGAAAAAGAAGCTGCTGGTGGTCAGCTGCACACATGAGCCTAGAAAATGAGACAGGTGTACACAGAGAGATGGACTTTGGGGTGTTTCATGTTAATGAAGTGGAGTAAGAGAGCCTAGCACAGTGATGAGAGAAGAGGTGCTAAAACTGAATTGTGTGCCCCCAGATTCACATGTTGGAGCCCTAAATCCCAATGTGATGGTATTTGACAATGGGCCTTTGGGAGATGATTAGGCTTAGATTAGTCTTTGTGGGTGGAAACTTCATGATGGGATTAGTGCTTTTCTGAGAGGAATAGGCACCAGAGAGCTTTTTCTTGCTTTCATTCATATTCTCTATCTCTTCCCCTCTCTCTCCTCTCCCCTCCCCTCCATCTACTCTCCTCTCCCTACCTCTGTGTAGGAATGAAAGGTTATGTGGTGACATACAAAGAATAGAAAAAAGGCAACTACTTACAACCCAAAGAGAGAATCTTTACCTTGCAGGCATTTTGACCTTAAACTGCTATTCTCTAGAATTAGGAGAAATAAATTCTGACTGTTTAAGGCACACTGTCTGAGGCATTTTGTTATGGCAGCTCAAGCTAAGACAAGTTATGAGATGGCAGTGGATAGAATTTGGAGATGATTCCTTTTGGAAATAAGAACTAGAAGATTCAGAAATGTTAGAGTAATGTAATTTAATTTTCTTAGCAAATGCAACAAATTACCACAAACTGGGTAGTTTAAAACAACAGGAATTTGTTCTCTCATGGTTATGAAGACCAGAAGTAAAAAATCAGTATCACCGAGCTAAAATCAGTTATGAGCAAAACCATGTACTCTCAGAGGCTCTAGGCAAACAGATATCCATGTCTTAATCCTAAAACCATGAAACTAACGTGACATCTGTGCTCTGTCTCTTCCTGTTTCTGGTGGGTGCTGGCATTCCTTGACTTGTGGCTATATTACTCCAGTCTTCAAGGCTGATATCTTTAAATGTCTGTCTGCTCCATCTTCACATCACTTTCTCTCTGGTTTGTGTCAAATCTCCCTCTGCCTCTTTCCGATAAGGTCGCTTGTGATGACATTTAGGACCCACCTGAATAATCCAGGATAATCTCCTTATCTAAGTTATAGTCACTTTTTTTAAAAAAAGATTTATTTATTTATGCATACAAGCTGGGGTAGGCCAGAGGCATGGCGCGGCAAGAGGGTTTACCAGAGACAGAGCAGGGAGCAGAACAGGCAGATCGACGGAAATACATTGCTGAGGGGTATCAAACTCGCGTCGCAGCTGCCGACAGCTCCATCCACAGTGCAGCGCTTAACCGATGCGCCACCAGGGAGGCCCTACTTAGTCACTTTTGCAAAGGATTCCTCCCCTTCCTTCCTCCTACCCCCCACCTGAGTCAATATAAGGTAATATCCAGGTATTAAGATGTGAATATCTTTTGGAAACCACTTTCAGCATACTTCAGGGAACAAGAATTCTACAAAGGTATAGAAGTGAAATAAAACACTTTAAGAAGTAAGGTATGTCCAGAGATGCTATGTACTGATAGAAGTCATGGTTGAGGAGACTGTCCATTGGATTTGGTGTTTAGGAAGTCACTGGTGACATCACAGAATACTGTGTCAGAGTGATAAACCTAGAAGCAAGGCTGCCAAGAGATGAAAATGGGGATTGATGAAGAAGAGGGAAGCTCAGCACAGTGTGGGGTCTGGGGGTGGGCACCTCAGGGTTGTATAAAAGAGTGTATAAAACTAGAGTTTTAATGGAGATCCAGAGAATAAAGCCTATTTTCTCTTCCCAAGTCCAGGGCCAGTTGAGAGAAGGCCAGAGAGATGTCACATAGATGAGAGAAAAAACAAAACAAAACAAAAAAACAATGATCAGTTATATTGCTAATAAACTTAGGTTGGAGAATTGGGCTTACCATGCAGCCAGTGGTCTTTTTTATATCTGAAATACATAGGGCGCTTCAGTTGCTCCCCTATTCTCCTTAGAGTCTCATTCTGGCTCTGGGCCCTCACTGCCCCTCATTTGGACCACTGCCCTGATGTCTCTCTCGGTGATCAGCATGTCTGCCTCGATTCCCATCACTCTGTGAGCCCCTCAAAAGCAGGCACATGCTGTCTTCTGCTTTATGTCACCAGCACCTAGGAACTGCCTGGACCAGGTAGATGGGCAGCCAGAGTTTGTTGCCTAATTACTGTCTAAGTTGTCTCTGAGTCATCATTCAGGGCTCTTTATTTTAGTAGTGTTTTGGGGTTTCATCAGTGTTTACATTTTGCTAATATTAGTCTTTGCACTGGTGGGAACAGTTTTGATTGTATAAGGTCTAATTAGCCTGGAGAATAGCACTGTAAAGAGGGCCAAGGTCATAGCATTTCCAATTGTGCTGAGCTGAGGTCAGTGGGAGGGGTTGTGTTTTCCAGGTGTTTCCTCAAGGGCCTAATAACTCAGTGGTTTTTTCCTTTAATTTCATCAGTGACTTTTTCATGAATTTGTGGATATAGTGAAAGTTTGACAAATCAATTGATAATCAGTTTATGTGAAAGCAAAGGGGCAGGGTGAACTTTACCTTTGGCTTATATGGATAGTTCTTTAGAGAAACCGCATTCTGGGGAGCAGGAGCTATACTTGCTTGGGCATTTGTTTGAAATAAAGTTAACGTATAGTAACTTCATGGTACATTTGGCTGTTGAAATTTTTGGAGCCATAATATCTAGTTGAGAAACTCATGCTATTTTTTCTAACTGTATCTGTCTCTCTTAACTCATTTTTGTGTATCAGGGAAAGATGAACTGCAAACATTTCCCCCAATTCCTTGACCCTGGCCCTGGAAGAGGTCTGCCTGAAAGGTGCTGGGCCTGGGTGTTCTGTTGAGTTCGGACAGCCCTCGTGGGAGGGGCTAGTTTGGAGGGGATGTGACAATGCTGATCATTTGGAGATAGCTGGATGAAGCATGTGTCTGGAGTAGTGCTAGCTAATAGAAATGAATTAGAATTCACACCACAAATGTGAGCCACATAAACAATTAAAATTTTTCAGGAGCTGGGCCTCCCGGTGGTGCAATGGTTTAAGGGCAGCACTTTGAAGCTATCCAGAGCCACTGCAGCCCAAGTTCAATACCAGGCCAGGGAGCTTCCCACATGGCGCAGCCGACCTCTCCTGCCTCACCCATTGCTCCCCTCAGCAGTGTACTTCAGTAGATCTGCCTGTTCTGCTCCCCACTCTGTCTCTGGTGAATCCTCTCACCACCCCACACCGCTGGCCTATACCCCAGCTTGTATGCATAAAGAAATAAATCTGTAAAAAAAAAAACTTAAATTTTTTTTTTTTCAGGAGCTAATACTACTCAGAAAAAGATGAAATCTTCCCATTTGCTGCAGCATGGATAGAACTAGCAGGGATTATGCTAAGGGAAATAAGTCAGGAGAAGAAAGACAAATATCAGGTGATCTCACTCATAGTGAATTATAAAAAACAAAAGGAATGGGCAAAACCAAAAACTTTTGAAATCTGATTGCAGAACTGAGGCTACCAGAAGGGGAGCGTGAGGGGTTGGGTCAAAGAGGAGAGGGATTCCAATGGACTATAGTAGATTATTGGAGCTTTGGTGGTGAGTGTGCTGTGATAACATACATTTGTAGAGGGTGAACCTATATCCATAAAACAGTAACAATGTTACTTCAATAAACATAGTGAAAAAAATTTCTAGGAGCTATATTAAAGCTTTGATGATATTTTTAATTACTCCTGTATATTCAAAATATACAAGTGTTTGATAACGTAAGAATTACCAATGAGATATTTTACTTCATTGCATTTCATGCTAGATCTTTGAAATTCAAGGTGTGTTTTGCACGTACAGCACATTTCAACTTGTGCTACTCGCATTCATATTCTCAATAGACCATGAGGTCTGTGGCTACCATGTAGACAATACACTGCTGGAGAGTGGGTGTGTTTGTGTCCTTGAAGGAAGAGACCTCGCTATTCAGTATTAGAAGATACTTGGGTTGGATTAATTCTTTGATGAAAATTGCATATCAGTTTTTTTCATGCTACTAAGTGTTTATTGTTTCTCTGGACATTGGAAAAGAAGAACACCTGTGAATGCTTCTAGTGGAGGAACAAGATGACTGAGGGATTTGGGTGATGGGAGAGCTTAAATTATTCCCTTTCCAAATTTTAAGTGATATTTGCCCTAATTATTTTTGCTTGTTTAAGAATATTTTGGAGATTAATATATTTATATATATAGAAAGACCGAGAGAATCTAGGAATTTCTATAAACTTGGATGATTGCTGACTTTCCATGGTGTATTCTTTATAACCACTGTGGTGAAATTCCTTTTGTTTTATTTCCTGGCTGTAAACTGCTGAGCCCCTCTTCTGTATTTGGAGAACCCTCACCATTTATCTCTTGGTTGGGGGGCATATAGGGTTCTGTATAAAACCTGGAAGGAATTTGTTTTCCCAGGATGCTTGCGACCAGAACTGAGGCACACAACCAGAGCTAGACCAATTAGATGTTCCATTTTGAGTCTGGTGGGACTGCCTTTTGTGGTTTTTTCCAGCTTTGGCTATGACAGCAGCTTCAGGGTTTTGTGGCACAGATGGCAGCCCAGCCAGGAGTCAGGTAGCTTGGTGCTGAGTGACCAGTGGTGACATTATAACCAGCTGGACTTTCAGCTAACCCCCATCTTCTACCAGCTCTCAGAGCTTCTTTGGTCAACCTTCCAGTTAGTTCTCTGAACTCAGATCACCTTCCAAGGCAAATCCCCTTTTGCATGTTAATCAGAGTTGGTGGGTGGTGTTGGCAAGATAGAATTAAAC
Organism: Scalopus aquaticus; assembly: GCA_004024925.1. Taxonomy (NCBI): domain Eukaryota; kingdom Metazoa; phylum Chordata; class Mammalia; order Eulipotyphla; family Talpidae; genus Scalopus; species Scalopus aquaticus. The sequence continues at coordinate 48,547 of PVIJ01008863.1, forward strand.
CATGAAGTTGGAAATTGTTTTGATACTCCTTTGTATTATCCTTTGGATACTAGTACATAGTTCAGTATTTTGTCATTTGGTTGATAAATATGGTTCTGCTTTTTTTACCAATGATCCATTTTCTGATGAAAATAACATACAAATGATCCTGGTGTACATGGTTTGTAAATTGATTTGTAATGTGTTTACATGTAAGAGCTGGATCATGTATTGCCACTGAATGCTACATAAGAAGGCATTATTGCTGCTTCTGCTGTGTGTACGCTGTCAAAGTCCCACTGCTTCACTATTAGGTCTCTGGTCTTCTATTTGCATGACATTGCTGAAATTGTATCCAGAGATGAAGATACACTTGTTGTGTTTTTTTTTTTTTTTATTCATACAGGAACTGGGGTGTAGGCCTGAGGTGTGGGGTGGTGAGAGGATTCACCAGAGACACAGTGGGGAGCAGAACAGGAAGATCTACTGAAGTACACTGCTGAGGGGAGCAGTGGGTGAGGCAGGAGAGGTCTGCTGCGCCATGTGAGAAGCTCCCTGGCCAGTATCGATCTTGTGCTGCAGTGGCTGCAGATAGCTTCATAGTGCTGAGACTTAACCCATTGCACCACCAGGGAGGCCCCACTTGTTGTGTTTCATTATTAAAGTTTTACATATTTTGAGATTAGCTTTATTTATCAAAATGATGCATGCTCATAATTTAAGTCAAAGAGCACTGAAGTTGAAAACAATGTTCTCTTGGGTTCCTTTTCCTCCTTTAATCTCTCACATGGCTACTACTTACCCCAGGAGCAACCTCTTCCTAATGATTCTTTTGTGCTTTTCTGTAAATCCTAAGTTTCTTTTTTTAACTTTAAGATATTTTATACATTTGGAACTATATTTTCAGAAATTATCCCTGAAGTCTTGAAGATTTGAGAACTTGAGATCTTTTAAAAATTTGATATCATGAATTATGTAATTCAGAGTTTATAAAACATAACCTCTGATTTTCTAAAAGTTGTCACTATTAACATGTTTTAGTTATTGGAGATTTTAATTCTCTTCTCTGTTGGGTGATCCTTCTTTCTGGGTCTCTCATGTTTCTGCATGTCTTGCAAGCAGAGGTTCAAAGTCCCCTACTTTCAAATACTCTTTTCAAAGACATTTTCATAGTGAAGGACCTTGGAAAGTACAGATAGTATCTCCTCTAGAGCAGAAGGCAGGTTTCTGTGTAGCCTTAGAAGATACAATGTTTTCCTCTGGAGCAAAGAGCAGGCCTGCCTATAGCTCATAAAGAAAGAATCATCTTCTCTTAGTTGGAGGTTCCTCTTCTACAGTGCAACCCACTGTGTGTGCAAGGATCACCTGGACCTCTGTGCATGGCCAGGCAAGGGAACAGAGACTTGCGAAATCAAGGCAAAAATGTTGATACCCTGGCTACTGCCATTACTGTGTGTAATATATTATCCCTTGTCTCTGACCCAAAGTCTCATGTCTTCTGCCAGCATCCATGAAACTGGCAGACTAACTTGTTCGCGTACAATGTGGGTAAAACCTTAGACTCTTCAGAGTTATTTACTTTTACTGCCCCAACTTTCCTAGTTCCATGATACTTAGTTAAATCCATATCTAGTATATTTATAATTTTGAGTATCTAAAAACTGTACAGTGATTAAGTAGCATTCTATGATTATGTCTTCTTTTCTGCACAACTTTTGTCACTCCTAAAGTCAGTAACTGCTTTTTAAAAGTTTCCTTTAATGAGTTTTCTTTTACTTCCTGGTGAAGTCTTCCCTTGATTTTTGGTAACTCTGAGTTACTAAAAAAAACTCATAAATTGTCAGATGATCTTCCTTTTCACTACTTCCTTTTCACTTTTCACTACTTCCTTTTCACTACTGATTATTTTTCATCTCTGAAATTTTATTTTAAAATTATTTTTAAAACATCCTTGTTTATTTTTCATAATATAGGATTTCTCCCCTCAGGTGTGGTCACCATAATTTTCCCACAGTCCTCTGTCACACTCTACTGCACTCTCCTCCTCACCTGTTCTCTGCTTTCTCCACCCCTCCTAAATGTCTCAGATATATGGTCTGCTTTCAAGGGTCAGTCTTGCAGTTTGTCTGATCCTTTGTTTGCTTTCCTTAGATTCCACATAAAAGTGAAACCATCCAGTATTTATGTTTCTTCTGGCTTGCTTCGCTCAGCATAATCCCTCCCAGTTCAATACATGTTGCCACAAATGGCATGAATTTATCTTTTATTTTAAGATTGATTTATTTGTGTGTACAATCTGGGGTATAGGCCAGAGGTGTGGAGTGGTGAAAGGATTTACCGGAGACAGAGTGGGGAGCAGAACAGGCAGATCTACTGAAGTACACTGCCGGGGGGAGCAGTGGGCAAGGCAGGAGAGGTCTACTGTGCCATGTGGGAATCTCCCTGGCCGGGTATCGAATTCATTCCACATCGGCTCTGGATAGCTTCATAGTGCTGTGCTTAATCCATTGCACCATCAGGGAGGCCCCCGAGTTTATCTTTTTTGACCTCTGAGTAGTGTTCCATTGGGTATATATGCCACATCTACTTGATCCACTCATCAGTTCTGGTTTTCATATCTTGTCTATTGTAAATTCACTGGAGATTTACCTCTTGGAATTGCCACTGTCCTTCTCCAATATGTGCCAATAGCTTTCTGGGCTGTGAAGCTGCTTTTGCTGAGCCTGGGGGTGGAGTTCCCAACCCTCATTCACAGTCTCTTCTCTATCATCCCATCTGACTTGGAGGCTGGGTAAGTTACATTCTCTATTCAGGTTTTTCTGCAGTCTGAGGTGGCTGTATAAAATTTCTGGCAAAAGAAATATGAGTAGATGTTTATCAAGCTGGCATTGAAAGGGGTCTGGTCTCAGTAATATTTTTGCTTTCCTAAGAAAAGGACAGGAGGATTCAGATATTTTTTCCTCTTGGCTTGATAGTGGGCATGAACCAAGACCTGTTGCAACTTTTTTATAATCAGGATAGATGGTACACAGGGTGCTACCATCTTTGGATCAAGCTATATCTAAAGCTAGTCTTGTTTTAGATTTTTTATTTTTGTGACTTGAGCCTATACACTTTCTTTTTGCTTAGGCTAGCTTGGGTTGGATTTTCCATTTCTTGTAATAAAAATGTTTAAATGTATGTAAAACCTATTTGCCATCCCTGAATAGGTAATTGAGAGTATGATCATGTTTAAGGATCAGTGAGGTGGTAATTCAGAAAAATGGATTTAATGATTATGTGATTGATTTGTAGACAAAATCCTTGTTTTGATTGTATTTCCTTCTGCCATGTTCCTTGTATAATAATTTCATTGTAATTGCATGAAATGCTGATGCAGAAGGTTGGAGAGTGGGGGCTGTGCTAGAGGAACTCCAGATCTAATTAAGCTACAGCTGGACCTCACAGTGACTTTTCTAGAACACTCCTTATTTGATAACTTAAATAGGTGTAATATGCTGCCAAATTTTACTTTATTACTCATAAATAATTCATTCCCTTAATTTGATATTCCTAGCATTCTGAATTCCTATTTTTAGCAAAGAGCAGAATTCCTTCCCACCAATTGTTCAAGATAAAAGCTTGTAGCTATTGATCCAGTTGTTATTCTCTTGTTTCCCACCACCTTGTTTCTCACTGGTCTTTCTGTATTAACGATTCAATTTGTTATTCACAATGTTTTGATGACTGTGTGAAGGAAGAGAGTCCTGAATATTGGGTTTATATTGAAAGTAGAGAAATGGGAATTTTGGAAATAGTTTTTTCTGAGGGTCAGATATCTTAAAGGTACAATGATGACTAGATTCAGGGATTGACACTTCCAGGATCTGTAAACATAATAACTGTACTTGATTCCCCCCCCCCGCCTCCCCGCCAGCGCCCCCCACCAATTTAGCACTCATTCCGCCAATTACTTTGTCAACTCAACCCTCAAGAGAAGGTTTGGAGAAAGAACTTGTGTTTTAGTTATGACCTGAGCAAAGGGAACATTTAAAGTCTGAGAGTTAGGTTGAAGAGAGTTGACATTCTTAGAGTGCCATGTTTTGTGTGGACCTTGTTTTTGGGAACTAATTCATTTTACTCTTAGAGTGTTTCTCTGTTTTTAGAACACTGGAGCTGTAGGGTTACATCTTGGTCTTGTCCCCTTTTGTTTGATACCCCCAGAGTCCAGTCTCTCCAGCTCAGCCCCAAGCATGTTCTGTGCTTATGAGCTTCCCTCAGGAGACAATGCCTTTCTCATTCTTCTTGGCCTTGGGAAAACAATCCACTCCTTCAAGGTTCTAATTTTCACTAATGCTCATAGTAAAAATTAATTACTATCAAATTACCCCTCCTATTGATGCTCTCACAATAGTGCTGCTTTTGGATATACTTGATGCTCATTTCGACTGAAGGGTAGTGGTTGAATATGTCTTTAACTCTCTAGAGAAGTTCCTTTATGGTTAAAAAAATACATATTTGACTAATGTTTTCAGTTACTTGTAGACAGAAGTTGCTCAAGTAAGTTATTCTATGGCCCTCATTGTCCTCTTACCTGTTGCTGACCATATTTGACTTGGTAGCAAAATTTGATAAACTGTCTTCTCCTCTTATCCCTGAATCACAAATACCTTCAATTAATTCAGGAACTGTGCTGGAGATACAGCACAGGACTTAATACAGATTTACTCAGTAACTGCTTCTTAATTCTGAGTAGAGTATTTATTTAATACTGTATTGTTACTTAATACTGAGTTGTAGAACCGTTAATAAGCAGAAATGTAGGTTCTAGTGTTAAGAGATTCAGGCATTGTAGTTGTCTCATTATTGTTCAGGAAAACTGTTTTCATTGCTTGTAACCTAACAGATGAGTTTGGTTTTAAATTAAGGCCTTGAATACATGAGAAAAAGTATTGAACTGGAAGTCAGGAAATGGGAAGTTCCAGTGTTGGCACTCTGCAAGTAACTGCAGTTCCTTGAGCTTTCAGTGTCATGAGGGTGAAGAAATTTCTTGAGGTTCCTCTAGCTCTGACAGCCTGTTTTTTGTTTTTTTAGTTGTAATTTTTCTTTAGTACAATGTTGACCTGAAAATTGGCCCCACCGTACTAATTTTATTTATTTTTCTTTTGAAATGGATGGTAACTGGCTATCAGAGGGACTGAGGTTGCGTTGTAATTTGGTCTACAAAAAGCCTTTGGGAATATACTAGAGAAGAATGATAAATTTTGGTGATCTGGTTAATGAAAAAACGAAATATTTGTGGGAGGTGCACATTTGGCTGCAGGTGAACAGTGATTTTAAAGGCTGTTTTCTGTACATTTTGTGTGTGGGTGTGTATATGTGTGTGTGTGTGTGTGTGTATTCTTTTTTCGATTTAGTCTTTTTATTTAATCTTTTATTTATCCCTTGAGGATAAACATCCATTTATAATGAAAATTCCATAAAAAGAAAACAGTAATTAATCATTTAGAAAATGATTAAAAATTTTTTAAAGGACTCAATTAAAATTTTTCTCTCTAAGAAATGTAAAAAATTTTCTTATGTGATCCTTTATGAAGTAAAGAGAGTTCTTAACAATTAGGACCTTGCCTCAGCCGTCTCCCTCTCCTGGCTATCATGTCATATGGCACCAACCACATATATAACCTGAGATATTTTCTGTGCCTATTTAGTGGCTGGTTGGTTCCTTTATATTTTTTTTGTAGGAATTAGCGTATAGGAAACAAGTTAAAATAGTTTTTTTTTTATGGCAGGCATAGGGTGGAACTTTTAGGGGAGGGAAGAAGCCCATATGATTAGAAAGGACGTGTAGGCACTTGAGTGAGAACACTGGATGCTGTCTGAAACTGTCATGTCATATCACTAAGGGGGTTTGGGGGCATGAATGAGTGTCCAAGAGATGGGAAACTTGTTTCTAGGCAGTATACCATTTCCTGGCACAAGTTGCAGAGTCTCGTGGAGCCTCCTTGGTCATTTGTAAAATGGGGATAATCTCACTGTCAGTCCTTTCCCAGATAAGTGGAGGAATCAAGTAAAATGCCTTAGAAAGACTTGGTAAAGTTTTGAATCAGTCTTCAGTTCTTTAAGGGATTAGGCAGGTTTGAAAATGAATGAAGTAGCAGGGTGGAGGCGACAGCACATACCTGTCACCAACTTGAAGTGCCAGTCTTACTCTGAGTAAGTGGAGAAAACCTTTTCAGATGTTATGTTGTCTGACCTCAAACAAGTGAAATTTATCCCAAAGTTGCTGGAACAAACAAGAGGCAGGACATAGAAGTATAGTCACAGACACATATGCACTAACCTTACAGCTAAGCATCAGTGGGCAAACCATTATGGTTCTCCTGACTGATAAAATGCCGCTTGGTGATCAGCCACTGCCCCAGTCCCCTGGCCCTGCCTCCACCCTCCACACCCTCACACCTTCCCTGAGATCCCCTATAGGAGCCACTGGCCAGAAGCCAAAAAGGCTAATGCCTGGTGTGGGCCCTTAGGACTGACTGTAATAGAGAGCAGGTGTTATCCCTATGGCTGATGGGTGCCAGAGCCCCATTAGCTGTTAAATGTTGATTATGACTTCTGTGTACGTATCCATTGTTTTCATGTACATAGATCTTGGAAAGGTGTTTTATCTGGTGAAAGACTGATGTTTCAGTGTTGAAATAGCAGTTCTCAAATATAGACTCCTCATTAAAATATAGCTGCCTTATCTACTTGAAGATAGAGGAGAAACAGCTCAATAAAATTTTGTTTTAACTCAATTAAAAACCAATAACATGAAAGGATAAATTTATTTAGCAGACAGTTATTGACCACTTGTTTTCTGTTTGGAAAAATAATAACTTCTCCCAACATCTGCCATTGTATTGTCTAATCTGAATATGCCAGGGCTTGGGATTGCTTTTGGTTCATGCAGGCCTCATGGGCCTGTTGTGCTTGTTGTTTTACAGATTCTGGGATGGGAAAGAACTTCGCATGGTGACATGTCTTATAAGTTGCAGAGGCTAGGTTTACACTGGTTGGAAGTTTCCAGAGCTGCTGCTCTAACCTCAGTGTCTTTGACACTGAGTGGCATGAGGAAGAGCTGAGTAAGATAGAGATGACACTGTCCTTTCCTTTAGGAACTCATTCTTGTGAGAAGGATTTAAAAGTAAACAGAGGTAGTGTCCACAATACTTACTAAGAGAGAAAGACCTTTTCATTTCTTTTTCCTTGGAGCCATTTGTAATTCATGAAGTCTGAAAAGGTAGCCAAAGGGAAAAAGAAATCATGTGCTGACATGAGTGAGCGTGAGAATGAGGTAGGACATACCTTTTGCTACTGTTTTGCCCTTGAGACTCAACTAACGTTTGCATAAACCCCAGGACAGTGAAATTACACTGTGCAGTGGTGGAATCTCACTAGCCCTTGGCTGTGAAACCTCAGTGCTCCCCAGGTCTCTCTCTATCTCTCTTTACCTGCAGGTCTTTGCTAGTGGGCTGGGGAAGGAGAAGATGTGTTGAAAGGTGATTTTATATGGCCCAGTGCAGTTGTAGAAAATGTGCCTACTGGTACTGAAACTATAGTATCAATTAGCTGCGATCCATTTACTTTCCTATGACCAGAAGGAAACTCTGGCACAGAGGATACTGCAGGTGGCTTCGAAGAACCCTGGCCCTTGTTCATTTTCTGCATTTGACTGCAGGTGAGTTTACTGGAAGGTGGAGGAACTTTTCCCTCCTTGCTGTGAAACTGTACATAGAGGATAATGAGCTCGTTCATTTATTTCAATGTTTCTAGCGATGCTGGAAGAACCACTGTCTTTTCCATTGTGAATGAGTGACATATGGGTGCCCTTGGTTTAAAAGGTAAAGATGATCAGATGATCACTTATACACTTATCAAATAATACAAAAGTAGTAGGTTGTTTTAGGGGAAAAAAAGCAAAAACAAAAAATATTTCACCCTTTCCCATCCGAGGAAGACATTTTAGTATTTTTGTTCATTCCTACAACTTTCTTAATCCATTTTAAGAAACAGATAACTGTGATTGTATTATAAATAGAGTTTTGTATTCTGCTGGTTTGGGTGATTATTAAAAAAAAAAAAACCTTTCAGAGATTGAAACTATCTCTTCCTCTCCCTTCAAAGTGAAGTTCTTTCTTATAAAAATAATACATGGCATAGTTATTAAAAACCTAAAAGCTGGTGGTTTCTTTATTTCAGAAGGCTATTCACCTTTATTTTCTCTTTCCCATGCCTTTTAATGGGCATAGATCTTGCAGTACAATTTTTGTCTGTAGTGTTTCTCTGACAAGGAATAGGTTCTGAGCGAGGGGTGGAGCAAGATCAGTGGACACGTGATCTTGTCCTTTAAAAATAGCCCGTGGTGGCCATTCAGTGAGGCCCCTCTGCTCTCCTGCAGTCCCGGCCCCATGTGAGGATCCTGGAACATCTTCAAAGCCGTCATTCTCTTTGCAAGGTCAGAGCCACAATGTCTGTAAGAGGAGTACAGAAGAGAGGGGTTACCAGGCGCCAGCCTGCTTTGATTTGGGAGCACCACAAGTTACTCTAATGGGGTATAGACCTTTTAATGGTATTTTGTGTCTCTTTCTCCTTGACTCCTGTGTCTTGTTAGACTGCCGTCTTCAGAGACCTTAGAAGGAAAATTGCTGACAGAAAACAGAGATGTGTCAGACTCTCCTGAAATTTTCCTACCTGATTTATGGTGTTTTATCAGTTGGTTCTACAAGATAACAGTGAAAGTGGTTTTTTTTTTCCCATTTGCTACTGTCTCCTATAGAACTAATTCATTAGTCTATTCATCTCAAATATTTTAAGAGATTATGTTAAGCAAAATAAGTTAGAAAGAAAAAAGTAATTATTGATGGTTTTGCTTATATGTGGAATATAGAGAAACTGAACAAAGGGTCAGGAAAGAGACAAAACTTGAAAGTTGACCATTGATCTGAGGCATCCAGCAGGGAATGGTGAGGGAGAGGGGTCAAAATAGGGGAGGAGGGCACAGGGACTGTGGTGATGGATCAGTGGTGCTGTGGTGGTGGGAGAACTATGGGGGCTACACCTGAGGGGAGAAATCAAACACTGTACAAAAATGAATAACGATGGATGAGAATAAGTACATTTAATTTTAAAAATGTATGCTGTTGTGTGGTTCTGGATATGTGAAACACATAGAATAGAGAAATGTATAGAGGTAGGAAGTAGATGAATGCTTGTCTTTGGCTTGGGTTCTCCAAGCACGAGTGGCAGCTACTCAGTGAGTAAGTGGAGACAATTGACTTATATGAGACAGATTGTGAAATTCTCAGGATTTTTGTAAACTGGTAACATCAGGTTGGTAGCTTCAAATCTGTATTGGTGGGTGTATTTATACCATGGAAATTGGCAAACATTACAAGCAAAGCTTTTTTTTTCCTCCTGGAGAGCCCAACATTTATTGTCACACCACTGGCCTCACTGCATTGACCTGACATCACAAGTCACCTTTCCTCCTACCAGTTGAAGTAAGACCTGGATTTAGGAGAACTGTCCTCATGGGGAGAATCAGGGGATTGATTGTTCGTGAATCTTTTAGGGACTCACATTTCTTCTGTTAGAAAATATAAGGCTGGCGTTTCTTTGGGGTTGGGGGCTAGTATAAGGGGGGTTCATTTTTATTTGGATGATGCACTCTGTGGAATATATGCTAATACTCAGTGATGGCTTTTGCATGGCCTTTTGCTACTGAGAAAGAAGACATCTGATTCTCAAATCCCAAGACAGATTTGTTAATTAGTACCATTTTCTCATTTTGAGACTGCCCTGTAGTGAGCCCTAAATGAAATTTGCAGCTGTAACTTGTGAAGCAAAGACACAGAACCCACTTTCCTTCTTATTCATCTTCTTTAATTAATTCGATCTGATTTAGGCTTAGATATCTAAAAGTCATTTTTTTTTTTAGACAGGAAATATCTGAATTATTCATATCCTTTCCCATTATGAACTGTGCATATTGGTCCCTTGAGAAATCAGTGTTATATCTCTTATTACTATTTGTGTGTGTTAGTTTGTCAATATCTCTCAGTGAGATTAGTAATTAGACAGCCAGCACACTGAAAATTGTGGAAATAATAGATTTGGGAAATATCAGGTGATAAAACAGGCTAATGTTTAAACCCAGATATTATTCTGTTATTGACTACATGGTTCAAATTTTCTTCATTGGTTTATTTTTCTTTCATTATTAGAAAAGTAATAGGGTGATGTGAGTGCTTCATTAAATTTTACTAATATTGGTTTGACTTTTTTCTTTATATAATGATCCAAGTGAAATTTTGACATGAAACTTTTAGGAGAATGAGTCTTTCCCTCAAATGGAAGTATAGCCATGATTTCTTTTTGATAACCATATTATCAAATACAGTTAGTATGTGAAAAGTAAAAGTTGATGCTTAATCTGGTCCTCAGAGATGAGGAGATACTTCTATATTAATTTGGATAATACCTGAGATATATTAAATGAAAAAGCAGCTTAGAGATCAGTGTGTATCTTTTGATCTTATTTATGTACAGGAAGCATATCCCAAAATAATTTTGTCAAAATACCCTTGACAAAAGTGTGTGTGCATATAAAAAGACAAAAGATGAATAGTAACCTCCTTCTTAATGGATATGAGGTACTTCTTTGTATCTCTGCACTGTAATTAACCAGTCCCCTATTGATGGATACACAATTTTAGAATTCTAACTAGTATATGTAATGAAAATATACAGCAATAGACTTCTGTGTAGTAATTTGTATTAGTTTCTTATTTTTGCTGTAACAATTTCCTGACTTAAAATTCAAACTGTTAATGTCTTACAGTTTTGGGGACAGAAACCCAGAATCAGTCTCAGTGGCCTAAAATCAAGTTCCTTCTGGGGAGGGAGATGAATATATTTTTTTGCCTTTTCTAATTTTTACAAGCTGCCTTTATTTCTTGGCTTGAGGCCTCCATCCACCCAGTAATCACATCATTCCAATCTTTACTTCCATTGTCTCATCCCTTTTCTTTCATTGTCCTACCTCCCTGTTGCCTTAGAAGGAATCTTGTGATTTCATAGGGCCATCTATATTATCCAGGATCATCTCCACATCTCTGGATCCTTATTTTATTCACGTCACAAAATCTCTTTTGCCATTACAATAACATATCCACAGGTCCTGGAGATCAGGATGTGGACAACTTTGAGGGACATTATTCTATCTACTAGATAATTTAAGATAAACTGCTACCTTGAATTTGCTTATTTTTTTCACCCATTTCCATGTTTGAGAGCTAGGTCCTAGGGATACAAAAAATGAATGGCACAGTTTTTTTTTTTTTCTTTTCAGGGGGGTATAGCTATGAAAAATACGAGGTATTGTGGGAGCTAAACAGGCCTATAGGCTATCCAAATGGAGGGAAGTAGTATTTATACAGAACTAGAGAATTCTAGAATACAAAGGTATAGATATTCAGGCCTATGGGTCTGTAAGTCATTTACAGTGACTAAATCTTGGGAACAAAGTATAAGAGGTATCTAAAAATGAAGGTGAAGGGTAGATTGGAGACAGACCAACAAGTGCCAGTGTGAGCTTATGAAATGGGACTTTATTTTGTGAATCAGTGTTCTTTATCCTATATTAATAGAAGGATGCCAAGAATTCCTTGCACTAACTAACCTCATTTGTGAAATTTAAGCATTGTGCATTTTCATATGCATTCGTCAGACTTTCAGTGGGTTTTGTGAACCATAATTTCAGGGCCACAGCTGTGTGATGTGATGGCACCTTGAAGTCTGAGTAGGGAAGTTACACTGTTAAATCTTCTTGGAAAATTGGCCTGGGCGGGTTTGGGGGTATATATGTAGAAGCAGACATGCATTTTGGAGACCCCCACAGTAACGGGAGTCAGGGATGACGGGTCTGGGCAGACTATGGAGCAGAGTAGCAGTTTTGGTCCATGGTAGATAAGGGAAGTGGAACTGACAGACTTGAATGACTGGTTGAGGAGGGTGGAGAATAATTTGCCAGAATTCTGGGTGGATGAAGGCCCTATTAATGGTCTTAGGAAATATGATGATGATCAATTTTAGTTGTCATTATGGGATGGAAGGAAGATGATAAATTCAGCTTCGTACATAGTCACATCTTGATCTTGCAGTTTCTGGGACACCCAAGTGGAGGTGAGTAGTATACAATATATAGGCACAGAGATTTCTAGAATACAGAGGTATAGCTATTCATGAATCATATTTCTTTTATTTATTTTTATCTGGTACCCTTTACTCTGTTCCTATACAGTAGAGTAAACCCTTAAAATAAGAAAGGATCTAAGTTAGGATTTTTTTTTTAAAGACAAGTAACAACAGCTGGTAAATTTTTTCCCACTTTCAAATTTACAGGGTATTTTACACAAATCAAATCACATTTTATCTTTATAAGAAATCTCATGAAGGATGGTGGTGGATGAACTGCCAATAACATATGAAGAAAATAATGGTAGTAATTACAGATAACATACTTTCAGTGTGTGCCATGCCAAACTATGCTCTGAGAACTTTACATTTATAGCTTAGTTCATCTTCACAGTAGTCCTGTAAGATAGTTATTCCATTGTACAAATGATGAGCCAATGTCCGGAGAGGTTGAATAAGTAATACATAAGTCACACAGCTAATGAGGAATGAACCCAGGCTTTGAGTCAGTCAGATGTGGCTCTTAAAACCTGTTTGAGGCACATCGGTAGAGAGTCTTGCCTATATTCATGCTCATCAACCCCAGTTACTGTGTTCCTTCCATTCTGCCATGTTATCTCTTCAAGGAGGTAGGACTTGAGTGGTTGCCATTAGGGAGGGTAACAATACTGCTGTGTTACAGTGATGGAAAGAGAGGAACCTCAGGAGAGGATGGATGGGGCCATGATAGCAAGGAGCAGAGAGCAGCAGCATGCCTGCTTGATAAGGGAGGAGAGTTTGAATCACCAGTCATAGGCAGAGGGGTTGGTTTGAGACTTTAACCCAAGGATGTTGCTATTTCTGGATAGCCTGGTTGGAGAGAATGATGCCAGACCTGGGGATGGGTGTATGGCTCCTCCACCATCTATGACTGGGTCCCAAATAGTCTGGAAAGAGAAACAGCAGGTTCTTAGTATGGTGGTTTTGTTCAACTTTGTTTCATTAAAACACGGATGAGAAGAAGCTTCCCAAGGGAGCCACTGTCTCTGTGGAGTTTGCCTATGTCTGTGTGAACTTAGTCCCACATCACAAGAGGTACAGGTCAAGTTCTTTGGCATGGCTAAAATATCCCCATGTGAGTGTGTGTGTCCGGTGATGGAAAGGTGTCCTGTCCAGGGTGGGTTTCTGCCTTGCACTCTGAGTTGCTGGGGTAGACTCTGCCCACTGAGACCCTGACCTGAAGTAAGTGGGTTGGAAAGTGAATGAATGTAGATTATTATTTAATATTAGAAACGTTTTAGTTCTTTACTTGGAAGCTTGGTAATATTTTGTGACCAGAAATATGATGTAGTTATATTTCTATCAGTTGGTTTAATTATCTGTCATTTTGCTTAAAGTCATGCCTTTTAAGAACCTATGGACAAGGCCTTCCCGGTGGCGCAACGGTTAAGTGCTGCGCTGTGGAGCTATCGGCAGCGGCGACGCGAGTTCGACGCCCGGCCGGGGAGAATCCCACATGGCACAGCAGACCTCTCCTGCCTCGCCCGCTGCTCCCCTCAGCAGTGTATTTCTGATCTGCCTGTTCTGCTCCCCGCTCTGTCTCTGGTGAACCCTCTCACCGCCCCATGCCTCTGGCCTGTACCCCAGCCTGTATGTATAAATAAAAAAATAAAAAATAATAATAAAAAAATAATAAAAATAAAAATGAAAGAGAGGGAACTTAAAAAAAGAAAAGAACCTATGGACAGTGTGAGGAGTTACTGTAGTAGTGGTTGAGACTTGGATGGACCAGAAGTTGGGAAGCGACAGGGCTCCTTGCTGACAAAGCAACTTGGGCTGATTTCAGGGTATGTCCATACTTCTGAGAATCTGTGTGGTATCTCTGGGCCTGCTGAAGTGACTTTGCTAATGAGGATGATTCTGAATTGCAGGCAGGATTCTCAGCCTTTGGGAACCTGAGCACTATGGGCCTCCTGCTAGTCTTTTCATTATTTGTTCTTAGCCTTTGTTGAGGGCCAGCAAACTGCCAGTGAGGAAGGACAGGGAGTGCAGTCCTTCTCATGTGGCTGCAGACAATACTTGACAAGAGGAGAGAAATCATCTCCAGAAGAAAGTCTCTGCCAACAGCATGCAGAGGGTAGTCTTTCACAGGAGAGGGATTGAGTTCCTATATTTTTGCAAAGATATGTCATCATAAGGAAGAGGGCATCAGTACTTGAAAGAAAAGATCCAGAATATCAGAGATGGTATTTTGTTTATGCAAGCACGCTATGTGGTATTGGTTTCAATGTCCTTTAAAATTGGGGACTGTAATATCAAGTAATTGACTCTTTATGCATAGGTTTCCAGTTACAAATGGGAGCAGGTCATCTCAGATTCCAGCTGAACTTAGTTAAAAGGCCTTTGGTTTTCTGAAATTGAAGCTCCCCATTCCCTTGACACACCCCTTTCGATTCTCCCCACCTCATGTCTAAGCTCATTAATATGCCTTTCTTTCCCTTAAGTGTCATTTGCTGCCCTGCTGTGGTCTGTAACCATTGGATTCTAGTGACTTTCTAGACAGTTCAGTGAATGTCAGCTGCCCTGTTCTGTTGCTCTTTATTACTAAGTGAAGCTCAGTTTCCAGAGGCCTGCTCCACCCCTGTAACTGGAGGAAGAGGGATGTCCGGGCTTCGGGGAGTGGGAAGGCCCAGCTCTGCCTGCCCCCCCTCTAGGTCTGCTCTTGGGAAGCACAGGAGAGTCATACTCATCTAGCCATGGGATTGCCTAATTCAAGTTTGAGATGCTTCAAGCTCTCTCAAGTAACCTTGAACAAAGCATTATGAAATTCTCAAAATCTCGAAGTAAACATTTATAAACTCTTTTTTTCAAGTGCCATTTACTTTACTATGAGGTTGAGTTGTGAAATTAGACACTGTCAAGATGTGCTAAACCTACCTCACGGGTGGTAAATTACTATCTTGTGAAAGGGGACTTGTCTACTAACGATGCTGTGTTTCAGTTCCTCTGGCTGCATAACAATGGTAGTGGCTTAAAATCAACAATAGTTCTTATCTCCTGGTTTCTGTGGGTCAGGATTCGGGAATGGCTTGGCTGGGTGGTTCTGGCACAGCATCCTAGTGAGGTGGTTCTCGAAGGATGGCTCTGGTCATCTCAAAGACCCCTCTACTCAAACTTCTGGGACTTGGTCAGGGAACATCTGAACAGTAGGAACTGTAACAGATGGGACTCCTTAGACATCTGTCTCCATCCTGATGTAGAATGGCCGTGCCTTCTCTCCAGCGTGGTGTTTGCAGGATGCTGGACTTCTTCCAGGTTAACTGAGGGCTCTGCAGAGAGAGAACCAGAGGGAGCTGACTTGCCTTGTATAACTGCACCAGAATTTGTGCTGTGTCACTTTTTCATTCTCTTCGTTGAAGAGGTTACAAGGTCTGCCCAGGCCCAGGGGAAGAAGATAAAGCCGTCTGTCTTGATGGCAAGCAACAGTGTCATCATGTGAGATACACATGTGGAATGGGAATGATATTGGTGAAACTATCTTTGGAAACTGCAGTTTGCCACACCCTCGGATGGGATATTTTGTTAGAAGTTGACTTGTTAATCTGATGAGTTTAGGAACCAGAATGTTAGAGAATCTTCATTAGGGATCTGGTTTCTTTCACATGTCTGGAGGTGATAAAAAATGAAAGCAAAAAGAAAAGTACATGGAGGTACCCAGGGCTCCTGACTCTCTTTCTTGTTTTCTTTTACATGTGATGGGATAGAACTAGACCTCCGGAGACTTGAAAGGTCATAGACCAAGATAGGAGGGAGTTTCCCAGGGGAAGAAATTCCAGAACACACGAGCAGGCATCAAAAGTGATTACTCTTAGCTTTGGGGGAGGCTTTTGGTCCTTACACTGCTAGCACATCCTGGAAGTGATGAAAAGAGTTTCCGTTTCAGTCCCCCATTTCATTTCAGTGCGCCTGTTGTTCAGAAGTAAAGGGGAGTAGCCCCCGGCTCTGCTTTTACAGGATGCTGCTGTGGTTAGGAAGTGGCTATGGGTGCCCTGGCCTGTTTGACTCACCCTTGGTGGTAGTCTCTTTCATGTAGCAGTGCTGGAGGCTGTCAAACCAGTATGTCTCATGGTGTGAGGGTTCCCTTAGGACATACTGTAGTTGTTCAGAAACTAAAGTGGAGAAACGGCCGCAGGTGGTGGATTTTGGACTCCCAGGTGTGAAATAGACATGGATTCATTTTGTCTCCAAAGCAAAATAATAGATACACTTAACCCCCTTTGTTGTTTATTTTGTGGTTGAGTTCTTAGGGTATCAGTCATTTATTAGAATGACTACATGGTTAGCATATGCAAGCACATGGTATGGCCTGAACAGGGGAAAGGGCACCAGAACACACCTCCCACTTTCTCAACCTTTGTGTTCTTTAAACCTAGTCAAAGAGGAACCATAAGTGGTAGGAGTTCCCCCAACCACCCCCCCCCCACACACACAAATGAGAACTGGCTAGAATAGGCAAATTTGGGGTCTGAGTATTTGGAAAAATGTTAATGCCAGGGAGTAAGAGATGGGACTGTAGTCTCCATCCCCACATTTTGCTCCTCTCCTTGCAGGCCTTGCCACTGACCCAGTTACCTTGGTGGGAAAAAGATGAGTTTAGTAGTGAACACAGATGGAAACTCTTGGCTTATTTCAGGAGAGGATTGTGTGCCAACAAGGGATGAGTGGTAATAGGGAGGTCCTTACAGGCTTAATGGCTCTTCTCTGGGATTCAAGTTTTTCATTTTATGACCTTAGTAGTTTTCTTTCTTCTTCCAGTGGCTATGTTTGAGCCATTTCCTTCTTTGGTATAGAGATTTTATTTTTACTTTTTGAACATTCAAAAATATTAATTGAAGTAACATTAGGGTCTTTCCCATCAGGTATTGCCATCAAAGGTTACCCGCCACCTACTTAGTGTGAAGTATTAGTTTTAGGCAGCCCTAGTTCCACACCCAGATATACCAACAGCTGGTCTGGGGCTCTGTCCATTAGAGTGGTTTATATGTTCCAGCTGCATCGTTCAAAAAATTTGTTAGAAGAAAACATTCTAAATGTGGCTGAGTGTATTTGGATGATACTGATGCATTTAGACCTGGATTGAATTTTCTTGCCATCTGAGAAGATGTAATGATTAACTTTACACTGTGTGATTCATTAAACAAATAACACTCTACTACTCTAGCTGAATGGGTATTTTCCTCTAAGGAGTCACTTTGAGAAATTTTCCTCTAAGGAGTCACTTCAAGAAATTTCACAGAATATTATCTACTTAAAATGTATTTTCAACTTTTATTTTGCTAATATCTTTAAAAGCTGTTTCATGTTTGAACTAATGAGAATATAGTTTAGAATGCTGGATGGGACTTCAGGCAGTCATGGTTTAAACATGTAGCCTGGACATAAGCAGTGCAGGGTGGCTGTGATGGTTCCATGATATCAGAGACACTGTTTTCTTCCTTTTTGCTCTGCTTTCTCTAGAATGTTGACAGCATTCACATACTTAGAAGAGTTTTCAATATCTATACTCCATGTCTCCGTGCCTGTATGCCAATCAGTATGAAGGAAAATGGGGAAGGCGAAACTTTACCCTTTTGGTGATGGGGAAATAACTGGACGATATTGTCGTCACTCAAATCTCCTTTACCAGAACTTTCTCACATGGAAATCTCTAGCTGCAAGGAAGGCCCATCTATAACCCTATGCCTAGCTAAAAACTGGGATTCTGTTACTATAGAGGAGGAGTAAATATTAGATGACCACCAGTCTCTACATGTATATATACATACATACACACACATAAACACACACATAACTTATCCTCAGAAGGAATATTTGATTGGGTATGGGTTTGATTTTGGGAATCATTAAACCCTTTGAGCCTAAGTCTTGTAAATAAGGATCTTTAAGCACTAGGTAAGAATCCTGCTAGGAGAAACAAAGGGCTCTCAGGAGTTAGAAGTAGATTTTTCTAGTGTGGCTCATTCACTGATTCTGAAAGACACAGCATCGTAGCATCCCTTCTGTGATGTTTGAAGAGCAGGAAGCTTTGCCGTAAAGAAATCAGTCTCCCAAGACAAGATCTCTGAAGGGGATGCTCAGATGACACTCAGATGACGCAAGTTCTGATAACAACTTACATTTACTGGACACTTACTGTGAGCTAGACAACATTTGTTACATGAATCATCTCATTCAATACGTATAAAATCCTTCCAGGCAGATATTATTAAATTGTCCTTTTTATAGAAGAGGAACTGAAGTAAATGTCCCAGTGTCACGTAGTGAAGAAGTGGTAGAAGGGGTTTTGAAATTAGTGACTGGCTCCAGAGTCCCTGTTTTCTTTCTTCCCTAAAAGGAAACTTTAAGATGTGATTTTGTTTCATGGTTTGAAAAAAGTACATCTCAAAGAAGTTGTATTACAAATTAAGCAAACATGAAACAAAAACAAGGAATGAAGTACTAGAGATTATTGCTGACTTGGGAGGAGGTAGCAGACAGGTGAGTGAGAGCTCCCTTGCCAGAATCCCCATCTCAAGTAAGACTTAGGAGAATGCCCCAGTACCAGTTACATAAATGCAGGGTCCCTGTTCTCACCCTTAAGTGAAAGTCTCCCTTCTGGATAGTGAAGATCCCAAGATGTCATCTTCAACTTGTCTGTAAGGTATGTAGGAATATCAAGAGGTTCCTCCTACCAGAAGGTAGTTCAGCCTACCAAGGCTGTTTTGAAGATGGAGAATGTGGGGAGTAAGGGAAGAGAACTTAAGGCAGAGAACACAGATTTTAAGGAAGTAGTTTAGTAAATTTGGAGTATATGGTTACTGTGGGTGAGGAGGAGCAGTTAGAAATTAATCTGGAGAGATGGACAAGGACTTGGTGATAGAGAATGAATGGGCAGGGTAAAGGAAATATTTAAAAAATCTTTTAACCATTCCTGATAATTTATAGATGACAGGACCAGATCTCAGAGCAAGCTACTTACTAATTTGGGTTGATAAATATGTATCATAAAGGAGGTTTCTAATCAGAGTAAGTATATGCATTAAGTGACTTTAAATGCAGTTTCAAATCCAAAAATAATAATATTAGATGGTTAGTGCTTTCTATGAATGAGGCAGAAATTAAACACATTATCTTGTTTAATGCTCCTGTTAGTGCTTTGGAGGCTGGTGGAGTTATCCTTGAGTTACAGATGTAGAAACCAGGGCATAGAGAAGTTCAGGCACTAGCTAGGCTACAGAGCTACTGAGTGGCAGTACATAACCCTGTAATTCCTTTTCTGTGCTCTAACCCTTCTGTGAGATAAAGTGAAAGGAGACAGGTGGTGTGTGTTCACCTTGTTGTATACTATTCTGAATTGCCATCAGATCTTCCAAGACACCATCCCCACATACCCCAATTCTCACTGTGGCAGTAGGTGTGGTGAGGGATAGATGGAGTGCAGTGTTTCTCAGTGGACCCCAGCCAGAAATACTGGCATCAATTACTGTTCATTTCTTATGGCTGTTGTTACAAACTACCATAAAGTTAGTGGCTTAAGACAATAAGAATGTGTTCTCACACAGTTTGGAAGAACTGGGTCTTCTTCAAGTGCTGAAACCAAGGGGTCAGCATGGATGGTTTCTTCTAGAAGTTCCAGTGGAGAATCTATTCTTGCCCCTTCTATCTTTGGGTGGCTGCCATCATTCCTTGACTTGAGGCCACAGCATTTCAATCTCTGCTCCTCATTGTCACATTGCCTTCTCTTCTGTGGTCTAGTCTTCCTGTGCATACCTCTTATGAGTACCCTTAACATAACATTTATGGTCCATAAAATAATCCAGAATAATCTCTCCATCTCTAGATCCCTAACTGAACACATCTGCAGTGTCCCTTTTGCCATTTGAGGTAACACAGGTTTCAGGTATCATGAATTAGATATCTTTGGGAGCCATTATTTATTTATTTATTTATTTATTTTTTAATATATATTTTTATTGTTATTTATGTCTTTTACATTTTGTATTCCCCTTGGGTAGCCCACCACCAACTCACCCGCGATCCATCTCCATGGTCCCCTGCGCTCTTCTCTATTCCATCCTGTGCCCTTTTCCTTCCCTCCCTCCGCCTTCTCCCCCCCCCCTCTGATTGTCACTCTCCCATTTGGTTTCTTTATAGTCCTGTTATAAGTGAAACTATTTGATATTTTTCTCTTTCTTTCTGGCTTATTTCACTGAGTATGATCCCCTCTAATGCCATCCATGTCGCTGCAAATTGCATGTGTTTATCTTCTTTCCATGCTGAATAGTATTCCATTGTGTATATGTACCACATCTTCTTGATCCAATCATCTATTTTTGGACATCTGTGTTGCTTCCATACCTTTGCTATTGTGAACAGTGCCGCAATGAACATACGGGTGCATGTATCCTTTTGGATTAGTGTTTTTGTATCCTTTGGGTAAATTCCCAAAAGTGGGATTGCTGGGTCGTATGGAAGCTCCATGTTTAGCAGTTTGAGGAATCCCCATACAGCTTTCCATAGTGGTTGGACCAGTTCACATTCCCACCAGCAGTGTAGAAGAGTTCCTTTTTCTCCACATCCTTTCCAGCATTTGTTGTTGCCTGTATTTTTAATGTGTGCCATCCTCACAGGTGTGAGGTGGTATCTGTTGGCCATTTGCTTTTCTTCTTTGGAGAAGTGCCTTTTGAGCTCTTCTGCCCATTTTTTGATTGGATTATTGGCTTTGTTATTGTTGAGTTGGGTGAGTTCCTTGTAAATTTTTGTTATCAGTCCTTTATCAGATGTATTATGTGCAAAGATCTTTTCCCAGTTGGTAGGGTGTCTGTTAGTTTTGGTTAATGTCTCTTTTGCTGTACAGAAGCTTTTAATTTTGATATAATCCCATCTGTTTATCTTTTCTTTCACTTCCTTCGCTTTGAGGGATGTGTCTTTCAAGATTTTGCTGAGATGTATGTCCTGTAGAGTTTTGCCTATATTTTCTTCTATACATTTTATGGTTTCAGGTCTTACATTCCAGGTCTTTTATCCATTTTGAGTTGACTTTAGTGCAGGGTGTGAGTAGTAGTCTAGCTTCATTTTTTTGCATGTGGCTGTCCAGTTTTCCCAGCACCATTATTGAATAGACTGTCCTTGTTCCACTGCATTTTTTTTGCTCCTTTGTCAAAGATTAGTTGTTCATAGATATGTGGCTTTAATTCTGGGTATTCTATTCGGTTCCATTGGTCTTTCTGTCTGTTTTGTTCCAGTACCATGCTGTTTTAATTATTATGGCTTTGTAATATAGTTTGAATACAGGGAGTGAAATTCCTCTGTTTTCTTTCTTTTTAGTTAGGAGGGCTTTAGCTATGCGAGGTTTTTTGTGGTTCCATATGAATTTCATCAGTAGTCGATCTATTTCTTTGAAGAATGTCATTGAGATTTTTATTGGATTAGCGTTGAATCTGTAAATTGCTTTTGGTAGGATTGCCATTTTGATAATGTTAATGCTTCCAATCCATGAGCAGGGGATGCCTTTCCATCTTCTTGTGTCTTCTTCTATTTCTTTCAACAGAGTTTTGTAGTTTTCTTTGTATAAGTCCTTTATGTCTTTGGTTAGATTTATTCCCAGATATTTGAATCTTTTGGTTTTGATTTTGAAGGGGAGGGATTTCTTAATTTCTTCTTCTTCAGATTGGGTGTTTGCATATAGGAAGGCTACTGATTTTTGTGCATTGATTTTGTATCCTGCTTCTGTACTGAACTGGTCTATTATTTTGAGTTGTTTTTTCTATGGAGTTTTGAGGGTTTTGTATATTTATTATCATATCGTCTGCAAATAGAGACAGTTTAATTTCTTCTTTTCCTATGTGAATCCCTTGAATGTCTTTCTCTTGTCTAATTGCTCTGGCTAGGACTTCCAGTATATTATTGAAAAGTAATGGTGAGAGTGGACATCCTTGCCTTGTTCCTGATCTTGGGGGAAAGGCCTTCAGCTTCTCACCGTTGAGGATAATATTGGCCGTGGGTTTCTCATATATGGCTTTTATTATGTTGAGGTATGTTCCTTCTATCCCAAGGATTTCAAGGGCTTTTATCATAAATGGGTGTTGCACTTTGTCAAATGCTTTCTCAGCGTCTATTGATATGATCATATGGTCTTTATTTTTCTTTTTGTT
>PVIJ01008864.1:0-71191 GCA_004024925.1 Scalopus aquaticus
AAGGAAAAGGGCACAAAATGGAATAGAAAAGAACAAAAGGGACCATGGAGATGGATCACGGGTGAATTGGCGGTGGGCTACCGAAGGGGAATACAAAATGTAGAAGACATAAATAACAATAAAAATATATATTAAAAAAAAAAAGAATGAGAAATAGTCTCCATGTGTGCACAGAAGGAAAATAAAAGTTTTGGTTGAACATATAGCTGTGTCTCTGTCCCAATAAGACATTATTAAAATACATCATCATCAAAATCACAAATGGGAACTGGAATTTTGGCAGTAAATTTGAAACCTCAATGAAAATGGATAATATTAGCGGTCAGAAGAAATTTCCTTCATTTGAGAAGAAACCAAGACTACCAAAATAAAATGAGCTACCAAACATTATTCATTTATTTTAATATTGGAAATATGTCTAACTAGTTTTTCCTCATTTTAATACCAGAGGAAGCTGGATTTACAGTGTTTTAATAGTAATAGTGATTTTTTGTAGCAAATTTAGAGAAAGCTGAAATGTTTCATAAATTTCCAAATTATGACTTTGTTTTAAGGCACCATTAATTCACACCTTATTAAATGTGAAGATTATGAAATTAGTGCTCATTTTTAGAAATAGCTTCCTTAAAATTATAAAATGTGTTATTCTTGAACGGAAGAAAAAGAGTAGTCGTGTTATCTCAAGTCCAAATATGGTAGAAGAGGCAACTGAAAAATTGTCTTCCTCCAACTTTGCCAATGTACACGATTCTTGAGATATATTACCACACCCTATTTACTGTCCTTGGCTTGGCTTCAACTGGAGACTGCCAGTTCCTTCTGAAACAGTCAGAAACTTGTGGCAACCTTATTACAAATGGTCTGTTTTTTCTCATGGAAATATTTTGGTCTGTAAATTTTTCCATATTATGACTTTGAGAACTTTATTCTAAGATGGTGGCTGGTTAAGAGTTCTACCACTGCACTAACCACTAACCTCTCAGAAAATCATTTTTAAAGGGGATTCATAATTTAAGTACTGTTGACATTTTAATTAAACTTCTAACTTTCATTCATCCATGCATTTACTCATTCATTCCAGAGTATTTTGGACTTACCTCCTACTTGACAGGCACTATATTTAGCATTAGGGAACCTGTGCAGATTCGATTCACATTCTCTGGGCAAGACAAACATAAGATAAATAAAATTCAGACTGTGAAAAGGGTTATAAAGAACACAAATGGAGTTTCTGGGGTTTTATATAAGAATAATTAGGTGTTTAAGAATATTTAGAGAACCTACTTTAAGATGGCTTGGGGTAGGTAGTCCTTTATGGAGGTGAAGTTTAAACTGAGATTCAGTAAGTGAGGAAGATCCAGTTACCTGAAAGGGCAAGAGAAGGGGAAAAAAAAATGAATGTCCTGAGATGACGAAGAGTTTGATGCATTACTGGTGTGAGTTCAGTGACTGAGGAAATGAGGTGACTGGAAAGGACAGCAAGGACCAAGTCATGTAATGCTCTGTCAGCTGTGGGAAGTCACTGAAGGAGTTTAAGTTAGAAGTGTCTTGCTCCTAGGAAATGATTCACATCAAAAAGAATCATTAATGTGCCTTCATGGGAGAATATCCTGCAGGTCTAAAAGTAGAAATTGGGAGAGCAGAAAATAAATACTTTAGGCAAGAGTTAACTATAATTTGGATCAGGGCATTGAGAACAGAGGTTAAGGAAAGTAGGTGAATATGAAGCACAGGCTGATTGAGACTCTGTGAGGTAGAAAGAAGGGACAGATCAAGGGTGTATCTTAAGTTCTTGGTTCATAACCAAGTGAATGATGATGGTCACTGTTCATTATGGTTCACTAACTTCATTATTCAAATGAAGATGACCATGCCTGAAATATGGTAAGTGAAATACCCAAACAACATATTTGGGATGACTGAGCTTATTGAGATGCCTGTAAAGCATTTGGTGTAAATTTTGAATGGACACTTGAATATCAGCCTATGTCTAGAAGGAAAGTTTGGATTAAATATATAATTACTATTTATCAAACTATAAATGACATCTGCATTCAGTGGTAGTAATTGAAATCTAATGGGAAAGAGGATATATGAGTAAGAAAAAGGAAAGACTAACATGATGTGATATCAATAAAGAGAAAGCATTTGACAAGATCCAACACCTATGAATGATTAAAAACTTTAATAAAATGGGATTAGAAGGAACTTAGCAACATAATACAGACCATTTATGACACAATCACAGCTAATTTGACACTCGACAGTGAAAAATTGAAAGTTTTTCTTCTAAGATCAAGTACAAGAGAAGGATGCCCACTTTTACCACTGCTGTTAAGAATAGTATTAGAAGTCCTGGCTAGAGAAATCAGGCAAGAAAAAGATATAAAAGGAATACAAACTGACAAGCAAGAAGTAAAACTATCACAATTTGCAGATGATAATATGCATAGAAACCCTGAATATTCCATTAAAATGTAATAAATCGATACAGTGATGTGGCTAAGAAATTAATACACAAAAGTTTATTACATCCCATATATCAAACAATGGACTAGAGAGAAAGAAATCAAGAAAACAACACCGTTATCAGTCACATCAAAATGAATGTAACAGCTAGGAATAAATTGGACACAGGAGATGAAAGAGCTGTACAACAAAGATATCATTAAGAAAAATAAAAGCGACAAAGAAATGGAAATATATTCCATGCTCACTTAACACTGTAAAAACGGCCATTTTACCCAAAGTAATATGCAAATTTAATGCAAACTTATCAAAATTCCAAATTTTTTTTATGAAAACAGAACAAACATTACTGAAATTTGTATTGAACAACAAAAGATACTGAATTTCTAAAGCAAATCTGATCAAGGGGGAAAAAAGATTGAAGAAATTATATGTCTAGTCTTTAAGTTACACTGCAAAGCACTAGTAATAAAAACAGTATGGTATTATAATTAAAAAAAGACGCACAGGTTCATGGAATAGTATTGAGAGTACAGAAATAAACCCATAACTACGTAGACAATTAATATATGATTAAAGAACCAAGACTACACATTGGAGAAATGAAAGTCTCTTCAAGTAAGTGGTATTGTAAAAATTTGGCAGCCATATTCAATAGACTGAAACTAGACCACAATCTCATATAGTACACAAAAATTAACTAAAAAGGGATCAAAGATTTGGATGTACGACTAGAAACCATAAAACTCATAGAAGAAAACATAGGTAAAACATTCTATAACATTGATTTTAGGGATGTCTTTGGGAACTCAACTCCAAAGCAAGGGAAACAAAAGCAAAAATAAAGCAAATGGGACGAAAACAAACTTAAAAGTTTCTGCACAGTGAAAGAAACTATCATTAAAACAAACAAACACACTACCAAATGGGAGAGAATATTTGCACATCATGCATCTGGGTTAATATCAAAGGTCTACAAAGAACTCATACAACACAACAAGAAAGCAAAGACGCAATTAAAAAATGGACAGAAGATGTGGAGATGACCAACAGGCACATGGAGAACTGCTCATCATCACTTATCATGAGGGAAATGCAAATCAAAACCACAATGAGATACCATCTCACACCCATGAGAATCAGCCATATCAAAAGAACCGGAACAAGAGTTGGCAAGGATGTGTAGAAAAGGGAACACTTGTGGACTGCTGGGGAGATGTAGACTACTCTAGCCCCTATAAAAACAGTATGGAGATTTCTAAAATCATTAAAAACAGATCTACCATATGATCCAGCAATGTGTCTCTTTGGTGTATAACTGAAGAATACAAAGACACTAATTCAAGGGAATATATACACTTTTGTGTTCATTGCAGCACTAATTACAATAGGTAATCTATGGAAACAACCTAAGTCCAATGACCAATGATTAGGTAAAGAAGGTGTGGAGCATATATACAAAATGGAATATTACTCAGCTATTAAAAAGAAAAATACAGACTCTTGCCATTTGCAATAACTACCATGGATGTACTTGAAGGGATTATGCTAATAAAATAAGTCAGAAAGAGAAAGATTAAAAATTGGATGATTCACTCATATGCAGAAAATAAAAAATGAAGCAAAAGGATGGATAAAAACACATCAAAAACAAACACTGAAATCTGATGGCAGAACTGAGGCTACCAGAGGGGGATTGGGGGGGGGTTCAGCAAATGGGGGATGGGGCTCAATGGCCTATGATGGAGGCTATTCAGTGCTTTAGTGTTAGGTGTGGTATGGTAACATACTTTACAGAGGTGTGACCCTATACACCTAAAATACATAGTGTTTAAAATCATTTCTTCAATGAACGTAATTTTTAAAAAATGAGTGCTTAGAACCTAGTTATGAGAAATTTCAATATTTAAAAGGTAATTCGAAGGTCAGAGAGGCTCATGTATATATAGAGTCTATATTCAAAGTACAGTAAATGAAAAAAAATTACATTAAAATCAAGAAAATTTTCTCTTTACTAAGAATGTCTAAATCGTCGACACTTAGGGAACTCGAGTAGATGTGATTCTGTGTGCTCCAGATACTTGAGTCACCTTCTTCATTGTAAAAATCACTAATAAGATACTGTTTTAATATTTATCACAGACTTCCTACCTGCTATATCTTATAATGTTGAATGGTACAGATTTTCACAAAACCATTGCCATTTTTATTTATTTTTTCTAGCTGTAACGCAGACAGCATAGCACATTATACCTATAGCCAAAATTCCTGCAGCATAGTGTATACAGATTTGTGAATTTTGAGTGATTTGAAACTCATGAATTTCTCGAGGATGGTTTGTCTTACTCAAAATCTGTATATCTTGTTTTTACAGTTTAATGTATTTCTTGAGAAGAAAGAAATGTTTATATTTCCAGCTAGATGTAAAATTGTCAGAGACTAGAAGCTAAATATACAATGAAACAAGGTAACACATCTTAAAAAATATTAGGAAAACCTTCACATAGTCTAGGCAAATGCTTTCAATGTATTTATTTTTAATTGAAACTCTAGAGAAAGAAAGATCAGCTTTGGGGAAAATTAATACAGTGGACTTAGACATAAAGTATTTTCTAAGTGCTCTATTTTTTAGAAGACATATCACAAAATTTTTGATCAGTAATATAATAGTATTATCATATTGGGTTAAGAATGTATATGCATATTTTGATTTTGATCATTTTTATCTCTTATACCATTTTCATAACAACCTGATTATCCACACCTGTCAAATTGATGGAGGAGAAAGTCAACTTGCCCTTGAATGCTGAAGACTATTTTCAGAACTTTGAGTTGTCTCACTAATCCAATCCATTTTGCATGCTGCTTACATGCCTCTTAGAAGATGAATTTGCTTATATCCCTTTCTTAAAGCCTATTTACTGGAGTCCTCATTAATTAGTTCAACATTCAAGGCCTTCTACAATCTTGCCATATCTAACTATAAATCTATTTCTCCTCCTATCCACTATTCCCAAGGCAATTTCTGGGTTATAATATGACCCACCTGCTCAGATTCTTTAAGTATTTTATGTAATCCCGCTTAAAATACTTTCTATGAATTTTTATGCCTCCCTAAAATATTGCCCCTTCATATCATCAACTCGTAACACATGCTCCTTCTCTCATGCAAGAGAAGGTCAAGAGTGGGTCCTTCGCTATTTTGTCTCCCCTGCATTACCTGGACGAGTGACATATTATAGATAGATTGCCAGTAAATGTTTCTTGGTTAATTAGATGACTAATATGTAGAATGCTTTTGACGAGAAGGATCAGAAAGTTTAATGGCATTAGATTAAGTCAGTCTTTAAAGTGCACATCTTTATATGAATCCACACTAACTCCCACAAAAAGATAATGTCAGCAGTAACCTCCCATATTCCCTTTTATTTTTCATATCCTTTTAAAAAAGATTCATTTATTTATGCATACAAGAGCTGGGGTATAGGCCAGAGGTGGGGGGGTGGTGAGAGGATTCACCAGAGACAGAGTGGGGAGCAGAACAGGTGGATCCACTGAAGTACACTGCTGAGGGGAGCAGCAGGCGAGACAGGAGAGGTCTGCTGAGCCATGTGGGTCAGCACTTGGCCAGGGATCGAACTTGTGCTACAGTGGCTGCTGATAGCTTCATAGTGCTGAGAGTTAACCCCTTGAGTCAACAGGGAGGCCCTCTCATATACTTTTTTGTAGACTTTCCAGTCAGATTCTGGTCTTTTATGGAGACATTTTGTAATGTGTGCAATATTCATAAAGAGAATTACATTTGTGGATTCAGGAGGTTGACACAATCATAGATAGATGATAGACTTCTAGGAAAGAGCACTTCTCTTCTCCCTTCAATCTTTCCTAATACATTTTTTAGGCTGAGCTCTAAGTAACTAGATAAAAAGTGAGTCCACCCAACCAAGAGATGGCAGCAGCAGTGGATGCTGTGGTGTGCCTCCCAGATCTCCATTCTAAGATGGCCAGAACTTAATGAACGTTGACATCTCATAACTGAGTCCTGGTGAAATTCTCTCTTGGCAGAGGGAGTTATTTGAGCTAGCACTATGTCTAATGTTATGTCTCCCAGGAGAGCCTGTGTTCAATGCTGATCCATGTAGAGATGCAAAGGAATCTCCCCTTCTCTCAATAAAGGATACTTTGCAGGGGAACTCAGCTCTTGAGCTCCCTGAAGAGTCGATGGAGGTCAGTGTTGCAACTACATGGTGGCTCAGCCTTGCCCTGTGCTTGGTCCTGCTGCTTCTACTCCCTTGCACATGTAATTCCCAAGGTCAGTCCCCTAGAAATCCCAAGCACACAAATCTCCAATTTAGAGTCTTTCCAGAGACGCTAAGGTACCACATATTCATAACAAGCTTTACTACCAGCCTGCCCTCACTTTTGCTCCTACACAGCGGAGAGATTCATATGTGTGATCTTTTGAGCCTTTGGGAGCTCAGTTGCTTTTCTGCTTTCTACTCTCTTCCTCAAATTTATTGGAATTAATCGCAGTATTATAGCGATGCAGTCAATGTTTCTTTAAAAATTTATTTTTGCTTCTTAGACCTTTGAAGAGTAGTTTGATTTAGAAGAATCAGCATAGAACTAGGATTCAAAAAACTTGGATTTTGAGTGTGAACCTTCAACGTCTAGACTTTTACTTTTTCTCTATCTCAGTTTCTGTATTCAATCGTAAGTTTAGTCTATCTACCCTGTGGATTTCAGATGTTTCAAAAGAGATTAGCTATATACAAGTGAATTTGTAAATCATATTTTATATTTTGAGAATTTAACAATATCATTTATTTTATTTTTTTAAATTAAACTTATTTTCTCACATCTTTGTTAATTTTTGGATTTTTAAAAGAAAAATACCATCATTAAAAGTAAATGATTTTTTTTTACAATCATGCCCTTTAACTTACCACTGATATTTTTAAATCTGAATCTTTATGAATGATTTCAAATTATATAAATTTAGAAGCAGAGAAAACTTTAGGCATTGTCTGTTCTAATTCTCTCTCTCCCACATGAGAAAATGTTGAGGAATTTTTCTATTGTTGTGTTATTAGATTCACAACTAGGAACTAAGGTTCCCCATTTCCTTAGTGTTTGATGGGTATTAGTATATAGGGATAATAGAAATTTGGTCAAATTATATTGGGTTTATAAGTCATATCTTCTAGTATTTAATGTTTTATAATATTTATACCATTCTTTCTATGTTGTAAAATTCAGTTTTATTTTCTTAATTTTTCATCTTCATTTCTTTCATTTTGATTTAAATCTATCCCATTAAGGAGGCACCTCAACAAATGGTCTTGTTACCACTGTGGACAAGTTGGGGAGTGTGTGTGTGTGTAAGCTGGTGTGTGTGTGTGTGTGTGCATGTGCACATTTTAAAGAATGGTAGTTTCACATTGTTGTCAAAAGACTCTACATAAAAAATAATTCATAGTTGTCATGTAGCAGTAGAAGCAAGGACAGTGGCTATCTCTGCTTTCTCCATTCCCATTATTTTATTTGACATTTCTGAAGCCAGTTTTACATTTTAGCAGAGCCATAAATAATGGCATTAAGTTGGAATATACAAGAATGGAGAAAGAGATAAATAACACAAGTATGTTCTACATTGAAAGGGTAAGGGGACATTAAGTTTTGGGTAAACTCAATTCTAAGCAGAACACATGGAGTGACTGGAAAAAATACCGGCTAGCCTCAAACCATCAGTTCAGCAGATGCTGTGGCTTTCCCACCCCGAGACCTCTTCCACGGGTTCTAGCGAAGCCCTAGCACTACTTGTCATTTGGGCACGTTTATAAGGAGCAAGTGTTTATCCCCTCCCTACCTGCCTCCTCCACTAGCAGCTCTACCCCATGCCCTGTTCCAAAGGTGGGGTCACTGCCCTGAACATTTCCAGGCCCATACAGCTGCAGTGTGGCTCTGCGTTAGGACCTGCTGCAAAACAAAACAAAACATATTTCAACTTTATTTTATTTGTTCCTGATTATCCTCTTTCTTGCTTATTTTTGAGAAGCAGCTATTTAAAATTTAGAGTGTCCTTCTCCACGAGAAAGCAAAAACACATATAATTCATTGACAATTCAAAAACTCAGCATATACAGGCATTTCTGAGCCTTGCCTGCAACTTTGTTTTTGTTTTTAAAGCTGGTTAGGAAAATGGCTCTGTCTGCCTTCTATTTGGGCTTCTAAGGCAAAAAGCTCTGCCTTCTGCCCCCACACTGTGTAGCAAAAGTTACTAAGACTACTGGATACTCCAGCCCACGAAGTGAGTGATTTCAGTACCCTTTGCTATTTCACGGTGAGAAATAATAACCAGTATAGACACAGTTAAAGGAAGGCGAGAGGAAACAGCAGATTTGGAATCTCAATTCTCACTTGAAAATTGTTTCCAAAGGGGTTGGATTCGCTAATGGTCTCAGGAAACAACACTCCCAAAGTAACAGGAGTCGGGAAAGCCAAAGAGAACTACTGTTTCCTGAGGAGGGAGATTTTATTGGTAAGTCTGATGACTCAGTTTCCAGGAGTAGAGAGGAGATGAGGAATGATTATAAAGATGACAGAAAAGATTACAGTGACAATCCTTTTTTTTTTTTTTAACTTTAACTCTTCTCCTCTCTGAGTAACAACAAGAATATTAAATTAGGATCATCCACAGAATGGCATTCATATCCCAATTCAGGGGAAAGTACAGGGATTTGGGTTATGGTGAAACTATCCACTACATCTCCACTCAACCCAACCCCGAGACGAGGTAATTTTATTTCTTCTTGCCTCTCCACTTTATCTTTTATCACAAGTTGTATCCAGCCAGTAAAACCAACAAAAATGGCTGGGAAGCAAATGACCAGACATTGCAAACCTTCCCAAACCAAGAAAATTATATATTTCAACCACTCATACTGATTTTTTTTTTTTAAATGCCAAGCTAGGCAGCTCAGCTGTCAGAGCAGTGAAGTGAAAATAAAATTAGGGGCCAAATGTCTACACCCTCAAGAAATGTCATGGAGAAGAAGCAAAAACAAGTTAAAGGTTTTCCTTATTATTATTTTTTTAATGTTTAAATAGATGGATTTTGTTATCAGTGTGCTGAAAATGGACTCAGTGACCCACTGGACAGAATGCTTAGTGTTTAAGACTTGCCTTGAACTTTAAATAAACACCATTTTCTTTTCTTTTGGATTAATTTACTTGCAGATGTGTGACATGGTTTGGGACTATATATACCCAGCTGGAAAATACAGACAAGGCCGGGGCAGAACCTAATTTTCTTACTATGCAGACTTTATTGAACAGACAGCATAGCTTTCAAAAGAAACATGAACTTCTCCTCTTTTTTATTCACTTCAGGGACAGAGAGATGGAGTTGAAGACAGAATTCAGAGTTTCCTCCAGTGACCACAAAATAGCATTTTAAAATCTTGTAGTGTTTTGTTTTTGCTGCCGTTTTGATTTTTTTTCCTTTTCTTTGGCAGACTTGTGAATTTTTAAGTAGCCCGGTCCTGCTTTCTCCTTATTCCTGTACTATTAGCAGTAAGAATTCATTTACTAGCTATGCAGCTGTGGGGAATTCACATCCTCTCTCCGGGCCTCAGCTTTTTCTCTATAAACTGAGAGAGTCCAAATAAGTCATCGCCTGCTCCAGTGTTTTTGTCTATTTTCTAGGTCTGTGTAGGTGTACTGTTTGGCTGTCCCCCTGTGGAAGGTGAAATCTCTTACAATCACCTCAAATACTAGCAAATCAGCTGGTTAATGGACTGCTGTCAAAGAGAGCATTCCCATCGATTTATTAAGGGACTGTGGGTGGTGATTCTAGCCTCACATCCTGAGAAACGAAGGCCTATTCTTCCCTCTCACATAGTGTGACTTTTTCCTGTTTTCAGTCCAGTATTCCATTTCTTTGTACTAAAATTTTTTATCCAAAGAAAAGGTGATTATCACTTCCATGAATGATATAAAAAAGAAATCTTAAAAAATTAAATTCATACAAGAACCTTTACATTTTAGAATATCAGGGAAAGTATTCCTACTAGATGCTGAGTTTATGTCAAAAGGCGAAGCCTACAATCATGGGAAGGTTATTGTTCTTGTTATATATGTTATATCCTGGTTATGATTCAAACATTTGTTGAATATTTTTAACAGTATTTGTAATTGTCTGACAGTAGCAATCATTTTTCAGTTGTGTTTGTGAAATAGCTCTTAGTGAAGAAATAACTCAGCCTTTGTTTTATTTCTAAAACTAAATATTACTCCTGTTAATTTAAGCAGAATGAATTACAAGACTTACATGGTGTATTAGTTTCCTAGGGCCGTTGCTGTACCAAACTCTTAAAAAACAGTTGGCTTAAAAAATAAAAACTTGGGCCTCCCCGGTGGCGCAGCGGTTAAGCGCTGCGCTGTGGAGCTGTCGGCAGCGGCGACGCGAGTTCGACGCCCGGCCAGGGAGAATCCCACATGGCGCGGCAGAACTCTTCTGCCTCACCCGCTGCTCCCCTCACCAGTGTATTTCTGATCTGCCTGTTCTGCTCCCCGCTCTGGCTCTGGTGAACCCTCTGGCCGCCCCATGCCTCTGGCCTGTACCCCAGCTTGTATATATAAAAAAAAAAAAAAAAAAATTAAAAAAAAATCTTAAAATAAAAAAATAGAAACTTATTGGAAGCCGGAAGTAGGAAATCAGGTGTTCACAGGGCCACCTGCCTCGGAAGACCTGGAAAATCAGAGTGACTTCGCTTGCTTCCACTGCCTGCTAGGTAGCACTAACTTTGCCTATGCCTCACTTCAACCTCTGCTTCTGTCTTGGGTCGTCTTTCCCTCTGTGTCTCTACCTTCTTCTTTTCAGTCTCTGAAAGAACACCCATGAGATTAAAGGCCTACCTCATTTAAGATCTTTCCCTAATTTCCATCTGCAGAGACATCTATTCCAAATCAGGTCACATTGAGAGGCTGTATGGACATATCTTTTGGGAATCACCAATTATCTTGATGAATTTGGTAAAAAATTACCCTAGACTGGGTGACTTAAACACTGATGTTAGATTGTATAGATTAAATGTTAAACACTTATTTTTCATGCTTCTGAAGGCTGGGAAGGCCAGATCAAAATGTTAGTGGATCCATGGTCTGCTGGGGCCCACCTTCTAGTTAAGGCAGCCATCTTCTTGCTTTGTCCTAACCTGGTGGAGAGCAGCAAGAAGAAGCAGGCTCTCTCCTTCTTCTAAGGACACCGATTTCATTCATAAAGTTTCCATGACCTAATTATCCCCCACAGGCCCCACCTTCAAATACCATCACGTTTCAATGATATTGTAGGAGGAGGGAGGACACCAACATTCAGTCCACAGCACCTTTCAACCTGTTACGTGGGGACATCATGGAACTCAAGGGAGGAAATAACAGCAGGGCCTCAAGACTCACTGGGCCAACAATGGCGAAGTCCCTTGGACATGAGGCTAACTCTCAGCCCCCACCCCTCTTCTCCATGCCTGCCTGGATCTGTTCTTTGCTTTTGTTTGCACATTAGCTTCAGCCATTTTGCTCTGTAGCTTGGTCCTCCTTGCGGTAGACAAAGACCCTGCAGATCTTCTTAACCTTATGTGCTTTTAGCTCAAGAGTCCTACAAAGAGGGACTAACTTCTCTCAGCCTCATTTTTAAATTCCTACAAAAGCAAACTCAAGGGCCAGTTTTGCTCAAACTTCTCTCATGTTTACCTCCAAGTAGCCAGGGGATAGCAATGCAGTGTTTTCTTATCATAGTTAGGGTCTGTGAGGTCTGTCAAAGCTTTCAGAGACTTCTACTGAAAAGCTTTTTTAAAAAAGTCCAAGCTACATTGCCTGTGATTCAGATAACACGCCAGACTTGGGTCTGAAGGCTCCTTTGAGACTGGTCAAACTTTCTGAATATATATTGATGAGATGGTCTATGGGGCCTATAAGATGTGACCTTTCCTCTGAAAAGAAGTCAAGACATAGCAGTAAGGAAGGAATATAACCTAGATAAGAGGAAGGAGGGCGTGTGAGTGCCTGAGGGAAGGTGGGGGTTGGGGTATGTGTGTGTTAATTGGCCTGACAGAAAGAGAAATACTTAGAAAACTTAAAGGTGAGAGAGGAAAATCAGAAGTGATATACTGGCTAGAAACCAAACCACCTCAGGGAAACAGAATAAAATATGATAACCACAATTAAATGAAATAAATTCTCATTTCTCTTGACAAATCAGCGCGCTTTCAAAAGTGTGCGAAGCTGGGGTTTCACGTGAAAAGCAAACACATATGGATGTGACATGGTCAGCAAGTGTGGTGCAGCTTCCAGATGTCAGAGGAGTGGGAGGAGACACAACTCCAGAAATCGTGGTGTGAAATTCAGGTATTGGGGAGCCTGAATGGGAAGAGCCCCACAGGTTCAAATCTCATGGACTAGAACTAGCATTTACATGGCCTGGGAAAAGCAGGACTGTCGATTGCACATACCAGCTGCTAAAATAACGCTGTGTGTTAACTCAGCAGGAGGAAAATGTGATAAGAAAAGCTATCTTGTTGTTGAGATATGTCTAGTAGTAAAAAAGAGTGTCTCGTGAGAGTTATCAAATGAAAGGATGGCCTAAGTGATTATAATAGCTCATATTAATTTCCTGAATATATATAAATGAGTGGTGTCGATTTGGTCTGTTGTATGGTGAGGCCAAATTCGTCAGCTGAAGCCCTAACCTCCAGTGTGACTGTATTTGGAGATAGAGCTTTCAGGAAGTAATTAGGTTAAATGAGGTCATAAGGGTAAAGCCCTACTCTAGTAGGACTGTGGGCCTTATAAGAAGAGGAAGACCTCCCTCTCTGTACCCCTCGCTCTCCATGCGCATGCACCAAGAATAGGCCATGTGAGGACACAGTGAAAAACCAGTTGTCTGCAAGCCAGGACCGTACCCCTCACCAGAGATTGCCCCTGGGGCTCTTGACTTGGGGTGTCCAGCTTCCAGATCTATGAGAAAATAAATTTCTGTTGTTTAAGCTGACAAGTCTATGCTATTTTGTTCTATCGGCCCATGAAAAATAATACATATAACCATAATCATAATTATAATTGCATGTGTCAGATGATTAGGTATTTTTTTCTCTCTGTTAAGAAGTTATCCTAACATAATGCTCATATTTGGAGTAAACATATCACCTAATTTTCTATGGGTGTAATATTTTGTGGGAATTGAATTTTTGGTCTGAAAAATTTCAAAGCCAAACTGCCAATATAATGTCAGGATAAGAAATAAAGACAAAGTAGAAAGTAGAAGATGGAAATGCTGTGGAATTGGAGATATAGATCAGGGAAACTACGCTACAAGCTCTCCATTACCTCCGAGATGATGATGTAGAGTGATCACTGGTTTCCATCAGGAATCAAAAAGGGTACTGATGTCTGTCCGAGTAGTAACATTTGAAAGGATCAGTGTGAGTCACTACCAGAAAAATACTATTTACTGTCTGGGTAAATATTTAGCATGTTTTCCTGAATGGGTATGAAAAAGGCCATGAAACAGTGAAAAAATGAGATGTTCTGACCTAGCAAAACCCCACGTGACATGAAATTGTGTCTCCATCTGTGGTTAAATACATTGGGGACCTAAACTTATCTTTGTAGTGGCTGTGTATGTGTGCCTTCTTCCTGCTGAATTCTAAGCCAACCTTACATAATAATCTCGTTAATT
Organism: Scalopus aquaticus; assembly: GCA_004024925.1. Classification (NCBI taxonomy): domain Eukaryota; kingdom Metazoa; phylum Chordata; class Mammalia; order Eulipotyphla; family Talpidae; genus Scalopus; species Scalopus aquaticus. The sequence continues at coordinate 14,207 of PVIJ01008864.1, forward strand.
CCTTTGCCCATCTGGGGTTCAGTGTTGGGGCTAAAACAGTGACATTTTAATACAGTGAATATAGAATTTTTTTGAAGTCAGCAAAATAGTTGTTTTGAATTTTTGGCAGGTATTAGTTTCCAAACCTCATTCTTAATGAAGACATAGGGAGAGAGGGGACGATATAGGCAGACCACAAAAGGGTGGTTATACATTGCATATTTGGTACAAGTGGGAAGTTTAAGAGTAAGACACAAAAGAACACATTTGTAAAACCAGCTTTAAAGGTTCAGCAATGAAGGAAGTTGAAAGAGAATGCCCAAAGCATTCAGATACTAGGAGCTGAGTAGAATACAACTTAAACTGAACAAACTTACTTGGAACTTGCTGAATTTGCCTTTCCCATTTATGATTTGTAGATTGAAAACATTTACTAGATTATCTGTTACAGACATAGATTACAAATACATTTTTCTCCAAGCATGCATTTTAAGTGCCTTTAATTGAATCAATGTATTTTTCTAGTAGTGACTCACACTGATCCTTTCAAATGTTACTACTTGATCCAATAAGAGTAATGGGTAGGACTTCTTGAGTGTTTTCCTAATCATGTAACAATTTATTAAAATCTGCACAACTACAGGGGAGAGTCAACATTATCAATTCACAGTTGGGGACACTGGGGCTTAGAAATGTTCAGGAATTGGGCCTCCCCGGTGGCGCAGCGGTTAGGTGCTGCACTGTGGAGCTGTGGAGCTGTCCGCAGCGGCGACGCGAGTTCGATGCCCAGCCTGGGAGAATCCCACATGGTGAGGCACACCTCTCCTGCCTTGCCCACTGCTCCCCTCAGCAGTGTGTTTCTGTCGATCTGCCTGTTCTGCTCCCCACTCTGTGTCTGGTGAACCCTCTCGCTGCCCCACCCCTCTGGTCTGTATCCCAGCTTGCATGCATAAATAAATAATCTTAAAAAAAAAAAAGAAAAGAAAAGTTCAGGAACTTGTCCAGCATCACACACAAGCAGAAAAATAGTGTAATCAGGATTCAAACCAGGTAACCCAGCTCAGGTCTCCTCCTCATAGGCCCTTTATGAAACCAGCCAATACTGCCCTTTGTTTATTTGCAACTACACATCTATGCTAGAGTTTGCAACTTAAATTCAGGATACCACATGTTTGCTTTTTTTCTAATATTCTGAAGTTTTAGACATCTAAGTCATTTCCACAGCTCATGCTGTCAGTGGAGCATGTAGGTGCGAAATCTGGATGCATTACTTTGAGCCACTCAAAGTTGGCCAGTGGGTAAAGAGTAGAATGGCTCCTTCCTCCTTTCCTCTCTGACACACTAGCATAGTCTATTAGGAATAAGGAGATATCAATGTTGGCATCTGTCCAACTCACAGATGTCTTTCCTTTTCTTGAATGTTCTCCAATGCCTTCACCTTGGCTAGAATGCAGAGAAGCAGAGTGATGTTGCAAGCAAGTCATAAAGAGAAGAGGGCTGGGAGTGTGCGGAGGCTGACGTGGGAGATGGACCCCCAAGAGCAAGAAGCCTGGCATGGCTGCAGATGTCTAGGTGGGGAGGGGGCTCATTGTTGCTCTGAGAGATTACAAGAGGCAGCCATTAGAATGGAAGTCTGCCATGCCTGTGTTATGAACTGCAGGTAATGTCTGGAGTCAGAAAGTCAGGTTTGTGGGACAGCCATGAGGACTGGGCACAATTATCAAATGAATGCTTGCACAAGTGAGAGGGGAGTCATCTTCGTAGTACAATCTCCTCTTCAGAGATCTGCAGTAGATTCCACTGAATCTTTGTAGGATGCCTTTTAGAATCCAAGTTTATGGTCCAAAAAAATGGGATGAAATGCTTTAGGGACTGGGCTTTTTGCTAGACTGCAGATTTCTCTGTAGCTACCAGTTTGCTCTTCTCCAATATAGAAATCAGGATAATTGAAGCTTAAACTGTAGTCTGTACTTAGAGTAATTTTGCTTGTGCCTGACACCCTCAGAGGATTAATGGGGGGCTTCCTTTTAAGCTATAACTGCTGTTGGTCACCCTACATATGTGGGCATTGCATGTAAAAATGTACAGTGGAAGTTTTAAGTTGTGGCTACATGCTGTGGCTTCACCGTTTTGCTTCCCAGTTTGGAGTATTTTTTTTTTAAATCTCTGTAATGGCCTTAATTTTTACAATAAGACCATAATATCATTATCACATATAAAAATTACTGTTTTATCAAATACTAGTCAGTGTTAAATTTCCCCTATTGTATCATGATTTTCCTTTGTTATTTATTTATTTATTTATTTGTGTCTTTTACATTACTGTATATTCCCCGTAGGTCTCCCACCACCAATTCACTCGTGTACTGTCACCATAGTCCCTTGTACTCCCCTCTCCCCCGTTCTGAGCCCCAATCCTCCCCCCTCTCTCGCTGATTGTCACTCTTGTATTTGGTTCCCCTATATTCCTGTATAAGTGAGAGCATTCGATAATTTTCTTTTTCCTTTTGGCTTATTTCGCTGAGCATGATCCTTTCTAGCTCCATCCATGTTGCTGCGAATTGCATGTCTTTATCTTTTTTGAATGCTGAATAGTATTCCATTGTGTATATGTACCACATCTTCTTTATCCAGTCATCTATTTTTGGGCATCTGGGTTGTTTCCATACCTTCGCTATTGTAAATAGTGCTGCAATAAACATACGGGTGCATGTATCCTTTTGGATTAGTGTTTTTGTGTCCTTTGGGTAGATTCCCAACAGTGGTATTGCTGGGTCATATGGTAGCTCCACGTTTATCAATTTGAGGAAATGCCATATGGCTTTCCATAGTGGTTGGAGCAGTTTGCATTCCCACCAGCAGTGTAGTCTTCCTTTTTCTCCACATCCTTGCCAGCATTTGTTGTTGCCTGATTTTTAGTGTGTGCCATGGATTTAGTGTGCGCCATTATCAAAATGGCCATACTACCAAAAGCAATTTACAGATTCAACACTATTCTGATAAAAATCTCAATGACATTCTTCAAAGAAATAGAACAAATATTGATGAAATTCATATGAAACCACAAAAAACCTCGAATAGCCAAAACTCACCTCACTAAAAAGAAAGAAAATGGAGGTATTACACTCCCAGATTACAAACTATACTACAAAGCCATAATAATTAAAACAGCATGGTACTGGAACCAAAATAGAAGCACAGAGCAATGGAATCGAATAGAAAACCCAGAAATAAATCCACATAACTATGGACAACTAATCTTTGACAAAGGAGCGAAGAATATACAATGGAACAAGGTTAGCTTGTTCAATAAATGGTGCTGGGAAAACTGGACTGCTACATGCAAAAAAATGAAGCTATACTACTACCTCACACCGTGCACAAAAACCAACTCAAAATGGATAAAAGGCCTGAATGTAAGACCTGAAACCATAAAATTTATAGAAGAAAATATAGGCAAAACTCTACACGACATACATCTCAGCAAAATCTTTAAAGACACATCCCAAAAAGCAAAGGAAGTCAAGGAAAAGATAAATAGATGGGACTACATCAAACTAAAAAGCTTCTGTACAGCAAAAGACACAATAATCAAAACAAACAGACACCCTACTAATTGGGAGAAAAATCTTTGCACACAATACAACTGATAAAGGACTGATAACTAAAATCTACAAGGAGCTCACGCAACTCAACAAAAACAAAGTCAACAATCCAGTCAAAAAATGGGCAGAAGAACTAAAAAGACATTTCTCCAAAGAAGAAAAGCAAATGGCCAATAGCCATATGAAAAAATGTTCAACATCACTTATAATCAGGGAAATGCAAATCAAAACCACAATGAGATACCACCTCACACCAGTTTGGAGTATTTTTACTGTTGCCATCAGAACGCCTGTGTCAGGAGCAAAAAGTGGGTGTTGAGGAAGAAGTGACAGAACAAATCTTGACAAAAGTTTAAAATCACAGACAATTCAATAGGAGAAAAGACATTAACAGATGCATATGAGAGCACAATACTAAAATACCCACTTAGATTTTGAAATAGCCATTTAAAATAACTTACATAGAACTAATTATAGAATTTTTCCACACTAACAATGAAACAAATATTTTATGATCATTCTGCATGTGATTTGCCTTTAATTTTTAAAGATGAACCATATTGCCTTTTAAAAAGAGGACTGAAAAGGAAAAAAAAAACTTACATGCTGGTCATTACTGTCTCAGAAATATATTTCCTGATTTGAGTGGATAATTCTTGCTGTTCTCTCTCACATGTGAATAACAGAAAGCAGTCTAAGTCGAAGATGCCCATTAGTGTTTGTCCTGTTTAAAGAAATATTAATCTTAGGTACATTAAACAACTAAAGTACAAAATTTGAATTTTGACAACTGTGTAGAAATTAATTAAAAACACATACCTGTTATACATGATTTTTGCAATGTCATTCAATTATAACTTTTTAATGCATCCATTCAGAAAAAAAATTAATTTTAACCAATTTAGAAACCCTGAAAAATGAAGTAATATGAATATAAAGCAATATTTCCAGAAAATGATTTCCCATTTTGTATTTTTGGCCAGGGTCCTCTTTCAGCAAATACAGGGTGAGCCAGACCTCACAATGCGATGATGATACCTTTTGTTCCTGGCTCATAAAGAGTTCATGACTCATATGCCTCTGCTTGACACAATTCTGAATTTGGTCCAGTATCCACATGTGTGTGCTACCCCAGCACCCCGTGCTCAGCACCCAGCGCCCCGCCACAGCTTATAGGAATGGCAGGATTTCCTAAGATTCCTCCTGATCCCATTAGGCTGTTGACTCCCTTAGGTTTCTTTGGATTGTGTGTTGTAGGCCCTGAGAAATAATTTCAAATTCCAATTAAGTAGTACTAGTGGCTACCTAACTTAAATACTCTCAGAGCTAGTAGCTGCCACGCTGTTCACCTTTGTCATTTTCAAGCTGTAGATGGAACTGTCACAGTCATTGCCAGGATGAACAAGAGACTTGGACGCATCATAGGCAAACTTTGGAAAGAAAAGTCTATGCTGTTAACATGCTATGTTAATGTGGTTGCTATTGGCGAGACTGAGTTTTTAACTTAAGAATGTCAGTAACACATTTGTTGATTTCCTCTCTCCCCCAAACAGATTTTTACCCTACAGGGTGTACGTGTAATATATGAATGCACAAGCACTTCAATGTTTACACAATGGAAAATCAAGGTTCGAGTGTTAATGTGGTATGTGGCTTTTCATCAGACTCCCCGCCCCACTCAAAAATATTTGACTTTTCCCTATATTCTACATTGTCAATCACAGATTCCTCTGTCTGGTGTGAGTCCCCTCTCCAATCAAATCTACCCTTGATCAAACAATATATTTCCTGAGTTCCCAATGTGCACATTTTAGTTAACCAGCCTCCTCTTCACCTGTGCTAACCAAGCCAATCATAAGGCAAACATTCTCTCAAATACCTCAGCTCTTACACACTCAACTCCCTTACTTAGTGCTTACTTTGGTACTGAGGTACATTACTTCAGTTTGTAGTATAATGCTGTTCTGCAATTATTTTTTGTGCCCCTCTGTTTCCCTTTACTGTTTATAAACACTAAACAATGAAGCTCTAAGTACAAAGTCCCAAAACAAAGCAAGCTGAGTGGATTGAGATAGCTGAAAGTAGAAGGCAACCCCCAAACCAGCTGACATCCAGGGAGGACCGCAATAGCCGCTGCACCTCCTCCCAGCAGCCCCAGTAAGTTCTCACCTCCCCAGTAGGCAGCTCCTGCTCCTAAGGTCTTGCTGCCCTCACTGAGTCCTAGGAAATCAGGGCTCTGAAGTAAAGAGAGAAACAACAGTTTGTAATCAACTGAGGACTTTCCATTGTTATCATCTCATTTTAGAAATATCCTTGAATGGAATTAAATCTGACCCCTATTTTCAGCCCACATGAAAAAAGAGAAGAAAAACATTTATGAAATACTAATCTAATATGACTTTTAAAAATTCTATTTTCTTTCTGAAATGGCAAAGCTATAATAAAATATTTATAGAATTTTAATATACTAAATTATAAGTAAAATGCATGCATTTGTCATAATTTTTTACAGGATTTTGTTAAGTTCAGCACATATATCCCTCTATAGTTACACAGATTTCTCTGCCTATGCTACCCAGACAGACACCACATTTTAAACTTTATCTTAAACTATATATCTTTATCTCCAGTGAGAAATACCAAAGTGAAATAGGTCATTTCTTTCCATGGTGGAGCTGATGGCTGACTCCAAGCTGTGACCAAATGATCTCTCTTTGAGGCCAGACGAGAAATATGAAATGAGCTTATTTTTCCTTATAAGTATCTTCAAGAGCCCATTAATAATTCTACTTTGATGATGATGAGAGTTAACTTTTAGAACCATTTATTTTATATTAAAAAAAAAGAGTCAGGGTAGAGCTCTTTATCTCTTCATAATGACATTACTTTGGCTGTGGAATTTTTAAAAATCTTAAAGGACAATTATGTGTTTGAGAGGAAAAATGGGGACTGACTCAGAGTCCTGTAGTTAAAACATCTCTAATTACCTTTATGAAATCTGTACTCTCAAGACAGGAAATACGCTTCAACTGCTGGAAGCTTAGTTAAAACCTATGTGCGTTGTTCTTCTCAAAGTCATTTATTCAGTTTATTAGGCCAAACTTCTCTCTCTTTTTGACAAAGGTGAACAAAACAACTCAGACTTGCCTAAAGATTAGAGTGGCACATAATATCCTTATACCTAGCTTCTAATATGCATTCACACTTAATCTATCCCTGTACTGTGCCAAATTACTTGCCTGCATCATCTCATTTAATCTTCACAGCGATCCTATGAGGTAAATACAGTTATCATTGCCATTTTCTGAAAAAAAGACTAAAATTTAGAGGGCTTAAATTGCAGTGTCATGGAATTTTGGTCTACATGAAATTCACACCTAGACAGTCAACTCCAAAGTTAGTGCCTTTAAACACTATTTTATTTACCTCCCAGACAAAAACAGCCTTCTCTTCCCGCTTATTTTCAGCTGAAGATGGGAATGCCCATGAGGACATCATTATATAATGATCACCCAAAAGAAATCCATGCCATGTATTTTTGAGCACCAGGAAAGAATTCTTCCCCTAAGGGACCAGGATCCCCCGGTGAACATACATCTCATCAGGACCTTCCCGCCTCCCCCCCCCCCCCCCAGTCCTAATGGTCAGCATGCTTAGGGGCTGGAGTCTTTTCAGGAGATGGGGAGGCCTCTTTGAACTAGCTGGGTGTGTGTACTAGTCTATTCATTTCATGTTGCCTTTAGCTCCAAGAGGGAGAGCACAGGCTATTTTACAAACCTAACCTTTCATATATTCAATGTCTTCGAGCACTGAGTAATCATCTCTGGGCACTTCCAAGTGCTGATGTGATGATGTGTTTGAAAACCTTTTGGAAAAAGAAAACAAGCAAATGAAAATGCTATCCAAATATTGGTTTTCTTTTATCTTCCATTAAATTAGAGACATAAGGATAATAAGTTTGCATTATATCACCAAATATGGTCAACAAAAACATTTTTAATGAGAACATTTCACAGATAATATTTTACTTTTTGAATGACTTAAATATGGATCATGACAAATTCTAACATGATCAAATGCTTTGGTGTAATATTTCCTGCAATGACCTAAGTGGAAATATTTTAGATCAAGAATTATCTTGTACTGCCAAGTAAAGTAATAGGATTTTTGGAGTTTGCTAATAATGTCTGGAAGTGCAAGTCTATGGTGAAAAGGAGGACTTTGGAACAGTACACAGGAGAAAGGAAGGCATGACTTGGCAAGGTGGTAGGATTACTGGGCATGGGATGGACATGGGCAATGAAACCTCCTTTTAGCTAAGAATGGATAGTGTACGTCTTGGAAAAATAACCTATTATTTTTTTTCCTAAACATTCTCAGCAACAAATACAAAGAGATATTTGTGTTGTACTGATGGCACTTAGGAGAATTCAGGAAGAAGGCAGGACCACTGGGTGCAGACGGTGGTCAACAGCAAAACAAGCCGAGGTACCCAGACTGAGCTTGTAACAGCGATGATGGCCCAGCAGAGTGGAAAGGCTGAAAGTGGACTGATGCACTGGCAGAAGAGAGAAGACTCAGGTTCTAAAGGACGATGATCCACCATAGAGTGAAAGAGAGATTCTGTTTCTGTGGTGGCGTTTGAGTCACTTTAGCTGGATATTAAAGGGGAGGGGCATCCATGTTGATGACCTCACATCAAATTTATTTCAGGGTCTTTGTCATGCTGGCATGGCCTCATCAGCCTCTCATCAGTGGTGACTCAAAGTCAAGCGTGGACACTTCATCAACTATCTGTTTCAAGTAGCCCCTGCTGATCCAACCAATGTAAGTCTTTACTTCTTTGTCCACCTATGAACGTGGCCCACAGCTGCCGGTTCTTTGGAAGTGACACCTTCTGTCTCTTACTCATGGAACAGTTTTGCCACACCCAGTTCTCTCTAAGTATCTTCACTCTTCAGCATCACCAAAAGTGACTTTGTAGATAGCTGTGCCTGTTTGGGGCAGAAAATGTGACTTTCCGGTTGAGTACATGAAAGAAGTTGTTGATTTCATTGCATACATTGGATAATTCCTCCAATTTTATCTGAATACAATTCCAGCTCATCAGGCTCAAGCCACACCAACTTCCATTAAGTCTTCCAAGCACCAGCTCTGACAACCCCGAAGGACAGTTCTCTGCCTCAGTCTTTGATTACCTGTCTTTGTTCTTTCTCTTGCCAAGGTATTAATTTTGGTGGATTATCTTTCTTAGTCACCTTATCCAATGTGTCTTTTCTCCTTCCCTTTTTATCTTAACTGGTTCATTTTCTTCATTAGCACTTATCACAGATTGACGTTATTTTGTTAATTTGTTTCTTTAAAGTTTATCACCCATACCCCTTCTAAAATGGAAGCTGTTTGAAGCAAGGGACCATTTCTTCTTGTTTACTGCTATGTTCCCAGACATTTTCAATAGTCTTTGGTGTGTGATAAATCTTCAATAAATATTTATTAAATTCATGAGTGACTACTCATACTATCTTTAATTTCTTTGGTTTTCCTATTTTTTGAATACATTGCTAAGGTATGTGCGCTGTGGCTTAGATTCCTCTTTTTGAGAAGCCATACAATGGATGGCTGAGTCTTTTAAAAACATTATTAGAGATAGTTCTGTTTTCCCTTTTTTGAAGAAAAGTTTGTTAACCAAAAAACAAAACTTACTGCTGGAACAGATAAAATGTAATAATAACTGCATTTTTTTTTTTTACAAGCTCACAATAATGGCGTCAGCATGGTTATTACCAAGAATTAGTCATAGGCCTGACTTTATTTAATAGTAGACAGAAAGTGGTCACTCTCTTCTCCTGGTCCAGAAAATTCCTCTGTGTATTTCCTTTTTAATTAAAACAAAGATTGTTTTGACTCTCAGTGGTCAGCAATCATTTAGCTTAAATATATGTATGTGTGTGTGTAGGTGTATATAAAGTTGTCATACTGCTTCTTTCTTTTTTGGGGGGAGGGCCTTCATTTTAATAAAATATCTTAGTCTACCTTTGGACCAAGTAATAAGTGAAAGTCAAATGGTTATATTTAAAAAATCCTTTTAAGTAATCCTGAATCATATCAAGTAAAACAAAAACATGAAAATAATTTTTGAAGGCTTGATGGATTTTATATTCAGATTCAGTGCATCAATTTGTCTTTCTATTTTGGGACATTGATTTACATGAAAATGGGAAAAATCACGATTGCTAGTATTAAAATAAAGAAGATACTATGATTTTAAAAAATAATTCTTATATCTTTAAACCATCTTGAATCATTCATCATCATAGGAAACCCTGAATTTATATTGCATAGCTAAGTTGTTGGGACATTCCATAACAATGAACATGTATAAATGGAGATAGTATAAGTAAGCAGATCTCATGCTTTGAGACATACTCTTATCAGCTGAGGGTCAGAGTAGGAAGGGAAGCGTTTGTCTTCACTTCTGTTATTATGCAATGATTATGCTTTTTGCATGAGAACTTTTTTTACCTGTTTCCCAAACTTTGGGCACTCTTTATATTTATCAGATCTCTTTAAGTCAACAGTATATATATTTAATAATATTTAATTCTCTAAATGAACTTACTAAAATTAATTACTTTGGTAAATGTGATCCTTTGTACTTCAAAAAGCATAGCTTTTTACAAACATAAAGCAATAGCCTAGATATGGATAATAAAATTAAACCAAAGGTAAGCAATTTGGTAAAAATCACACTGAGATTTATTTGATTGGTATTAAATTGTTTTTCTTGCAAAAAACATTTAGATTGTATATGAAATGAAATATCCTAATATTTTTAAGCTGCATGGCCATACTTAAACGTTAATTATAGTTATTAACATTTCAAATGATAAGTGAGTGAAATTATATGGTGGCCTGAGAATATTTCATTCCATTTTGATAGATTAATATGAGTACCGTTTGATAAATCACAATAATATACAAAGTTTTATCTATTTTAACTAAAAATCAGTAATTTGAATAATAAAAAATTAAATTTCCCTTCACACTATAAGGGTGTCTAGAGTTCTTTCAACTAGAGTTTTGAGTTAATGAGCCTTAACTCATTTTTCCTTAAAGAACTATTTTAGAAGCATCAAGTGAAGTCAGGTGATGAATCATTTTCAAATAGTACAAAGAGTTCTAAGAGCTAAATGACTTTTTTCATGGCTTTTCATGACTTTTTTCTTAATAAGAAAGTAGAAATAAAACTGATATACAGAGAGAATATTCTGTCTTTGCTTTTTAATATCATATAACTCCTTTGTACTGATTGTGTGTCACAATCCCAGCTATGATTTTGTACTTCCCAATTGATTTAGGGTTGAGATGAGCAAGTGTTCCAGTTTTAATACTAAAAGTTCTATGTTTAAGGATATGCTTCAGTGCCAAGTGAATCTAGATTGTTATTCACCCTAACCTGGCTTTGGAGTCATCCAACTCTATGCTTAAACCACTATAGTCTTTGCAAGTTTATCTTAGGGCACCTTATCTTTCCTTTTCTTATCACTTGGTTCTGTTATAAAAAGAAGAATTTCCCCCCTACTCCACTTGGGATTCTTCTCAGGTTGACCAAGTGATCAAATTAACACAAGACAGATTAGTGGGAGAAAAAAGGTCAAATTTAATCACACACAGATAGGGAATCTACATAGACATGTGGATTCAAAAGTTAGTGAGGCAAAATGGGGCATATATCCAACAGCTCTCCAAAATGATATTATATGTGTGTGTGTATACATGTATATATATGTATGTATGTATACATGTGTGTATATATGTATGTATATGTGTATATATGTATATATGTGCAATACCAATAATATATGCATGCATTATATATAATGTATATATATAATGTATATACTGATATATATAATATATATAATATATATGTATATACTGTATATATACATATGTATATACTGTATATATACAGTATATACCGTATATATAATATATATATAATGTATATATATAATGTATATATACACATATATATAATGTAATGTATATATATAATGTATATACTGATATATGTCGGTGAGAGCTGTCTTGCTTTTGTGGCTTATATAATATATAGAAAATATTTTGATGTATAAAAAATATATTTGGTGATTCAGATGGTCACAATATGTATTTCTTATATACTCATCTATGTTTGGTCTTTATTCATGGTTCTTGGCTCACAATTCCCCAAAGTCTTGCAATGTCTTGAGGGATAACAGAAAAGAGAGCATTTTGTTATACTATTTGTTCTCTTGTCTTCAGTTCCTGGGAAAAAATAAACTTCAGACACTTAAAGATGAAATGGATGTCTTGTTATTCATAACAACCTCTTTTCAATCACAACTGAGTTTATGTTAATGAAGGACTTTTGGAAACCCCCCAGAGTTGAGTGTGAGGGGCATTGATTGCCATGAGAACCAATTGTGAATAAAGGGTTGGAGCTTTCAATTTCACCCTCTGACCTCTGGGAGGAGATGGGGCTGGAGGTTGAATCAATCACCAATATCCAATGATTTCATCAATCATGACTATGTAATGAAACCTTCATAAAAACCCAAAAGCAGTGGGTTTGGAGAGCTTCTAGGTTGGTGAACCATAAAGCATCCATGTGCCATCGTGCCAGACCTCAAACTCCACAGGGACAGAAGTTCCTTTGTGAGTGGCCTCCCTCTATGCTGCCCTTCATCTGACTGTTGATTCAGTTCCTTTAATATCCTTTGTAATAAACCGGTAATCTAGAGATTAAACTGGTTTCCTGAGTCCAGTCAAATGACAAACTGGAACAATTAGTTTTTGCTCTTTACTCAAAAGCAAACAATCATGAATTGTGGCAGTGCAGTCCCTCACAAAGAGTAAAACATGTTTCCCGAGGGATTTTGGGGGAAAATTGAGTTTTATAGAGTTTTAGAAGAGACAACTCAGAAATAGGGCATGATTAGCTAAGGTGCATATATGACATTATGTAGGAAGCTAGAGGGGAAAGGAAATAATATAGAGTCCAGTGTTGGCTTGGCATTGACTAACTGCATATATTGCATTTCTGGTCAAGTGGGACATTTACATGAAAGTCTGTTTGCTAGTTTGTTGAGATGGTGTATCAGGCACGGCCAGGGGCATCACAGGCCTAGGAGTTTATTCAACAGGCCTTTGAACCTTTCTAGAAAATTAATAGGTCCAGAAGAGGGGGTTGTGGGAACCTCTGCTTTATGACCTTTTGATTTAGCTGTTCAGAAGCACAGGTAACAACCTAAACTTTGATTGGCATCCACAGAGAAAGGCAGACTTTTGGACTGAGCACTTAGCCTGTGAAAAATCATGCTCTCTCCTGGTAGTATAACAATTAAGTTGAATTCTCAGACACCCAGGTACTGTGGGAGAATTGCTTTGTGGTGTGGGGAAAACGCACTGGAATTGGGTACAGGAATGTTTTTCTGTCTGTGTGTCTGTCTATCTGTCTATCTAAAAGGTCTGTTGTATTATCTTTTTATTTGTTCAATTTAATTATGTGCTTAATCACTTTTAAATTCTAAAATTAGTTATGTATCAAGCTCCTCTGGAGAGAGGGATTGAATGACTAATCCAGAATTAAAATATAATCTTCAGAGAAATCAACACTAATCCATCATAGATTTTAGAAGTTGAGAAGATACTCCCTTTCAAAGCATGCCAAATGGCATTTACTAAGTCAGATATTTTACATTAGTAAAAAAATGAGAACCAAATTTTTGCTTCTAATAATTACTGTTCAAAAAAAAAAAGTAGCCACTAACTATGCAGATATTGCATTTTGGGGGAAAATTGAGTTTATATTATAGAGTTTTAGAAGAGACAACTCAGAAATAGGGCATGATTAGCTAAGGTGCATATATGACATTATGTAGGAAGATAGAGGGGAAAGGAAATAATATAGAGTCCAGTGTTGGCTGGACTGGAAGGCACATGAAGTAATAGCATGTTAATTCTATAAAACATAATGCCTTTGCCTTATTCAAAACCACACTCAACTTTCTTTTGTCTTGAACAAGGATTTCACTGCAATAGATGAAATTCTAACCAGTTTTTTTTTTTTGGAGCCAACTCTGCTCCACCTCCTTAAGGGATTTTGCTTATTACCTGATATCTTGTTCTCTTGGAACTGCTTCATACATTCATTTTCTATTGATTTTCTCCTTTCTCACCTCCCAGAGTTTTCATCAAGTAGAGATAAGACCAAGATTTCAAGGGCCATTCAGGGAAGCAATTTTTCCATCATGAAAACTGTATGGTGGATCCCATCTGTCTTTAAATTAATTGTCTTTGAGCATTGCCATATTAGCCTTTGAGTTTCCTTGCCCCCTTCCCAAGGCCATCTTCTCTCATCTAACACCACCAACTCCTCCTTTTCTTACAGAGCAATAATAAATAAAGGAGAGACTGATAGGAACACAGCCCTGCACGAATGCAGAGATAGGTCTAAGGATTCTCTTGCTGCTCTCCTAACCCATGGTCACATGACTTGAGCTATTTCCCCATCACCCTCCTGCAGGTGGAACCAAAGATCTTACTGTTTTATTGCACTTCAGGCAAATGATCCATTCATCCAGTCATTACCGTTTGGAAATACACCCCTCCATATTAATGCTTTCCATGGCCACAAGCAGACTGAGTGAGAGAATGTAAAATTGTAGGAATCATTTCTTATCACATAGATCGATCTGTGAGTTTTTTATCAGGCACGATGCTGAGGATTCTATAAAATTGGTCTATAATTATACATGCAGTAAAAGAATAGCTCTCTGTACATCTTTGACGGGAATTATGCAAGAGAGGTCATCTCATTAAATTTGATCTAGCCCAAGGGTATCTCAGCTTAAAAAGGGTAGAAGTGATTTTTGCAAATCAGGAAAAATAGTGATGATGTATTGCTCACAGATGCTTCATTATTTCAAAAACAAATAGGACAGAAGAGGTCAAATGTTAATGACTGAGTTTATATGTAGGAAACTACATTCCATGTTATGTGTGAAAAATAAAATAGCTAGTCAGGATTTCTAAAATAAACAGAGGATTTCTGAAATAAACACAATGTAAGAGATGCCTGGGATTTCTGCTGTATTTAGATACAGCACAATGCTGTATCTAATCTAAATGCTACCATTTATCTGATTCTAAATCACGTATCATACTCAGAAATACATTGACAGTTACTGGAGTATACACACAAGAGATGAGAAGATGCCCCTTTTCCTCATTAATAGTTTGTAGGCTCATTGCAAACAAGACATCTTACATTGCCCGTGGAAACAGAATTCACACCCCTAGCTGCACCAACTTTTATTCTATAATCATGAAAACCTTCTTTTTGAGAAGGGGCTTTTTTATCACCCTAGGAGAAGATGATGGGAGGTTATCTATTTGGCTTTAAACTTTGTGTTAATTTGTCTATTGATTTCCTCAGATCTGAAAAATTAATCATGTCACAGTTCTCAATGAATTAAAATAGATAGGCCATGCTATTAGCACAATTATGACTATATTGCTTCAATATTATTCTGAGACTACACTTTACAAAATGATATGAATTTATAGTTGGGGGATGTATATATATATGTGTGTGTGTGTGTGTGTGTGTGTGTGTGTGTGTGTATCTTTCATTCACAGTTCGATGGCAAGCCTGATGTGGAAACAGGTGTGTGTGGAAACGGGGAGTGACTGAGTGACTGATAAGGAGGAGCTGCTCTCTCCCCTTTGCTCAACTTCTGTTCTCATTCACCCAACACTTCTCCATCCATGCTGGTTCCCCAGGTATGGCTCTCCCTAGTAAAAGGGTAGCATATGCCACCACAGCCTTTGCTTTATTAGGACCCAATCAAAGACAATGATAATAAACTTTATTTTGTACTTTGCACTTCTACCCATAGACAAAGTGGATTTAAAACTGTGAAACTAGGGTCTCCCTGGTGGTGTAATGGGTTAAGTCTCAGCCTATGAAGCTATTCGCAACCACTGCAGCACGAGTTCAATCCCCTGTCAGGGAGCTTCCCACATGGCGCAACAGTCCTATCCTGCCTTACCTGCTGCTCCCCTCAGCAGTGTACTTCAGTTGATCTGCCTATTCTGCTCCCCACTCTGTCTCTGGTGAATCCTCTCACCACCCCACACCTCTGGTCTACTCCCCGGTTCTTGTATGCATAAATAAATAAATCTTAAAAAATGTGAAACTAAATTTTGCATAGTCTGCTGGGTGGGATGATTAAACTCTTCTCTCTCATATTGAAAAGTTTCTTATCTGGGTCATGTTAAAACTGAATCTATCTTTCTGTAAAGATGGAGGCATTTATAACATTTGCTTGGCAGCTTGCCCACCCTTGATTGCAAAAGGAAATAAAAGCACCTTAAAGATTAACAGAGAATGACATGAAATTTTGAACAAGGAAAAAAGATTGATTGAGAAATAATATTCTCGTGAAAACTCAGTATCATTAAAAATATCAAGTATTTTAACAAAGCCTTTAAAAAAACAAACTCATTTGTGCCAACTCTAGAAATTTCAGCTTATTTAGGGTAGAAGTGAGAAATTCTGGTGCAGAAGAGTAACCCCAAATTGATAGTGCTGCTCTCAGGGCTTTGGACAAAGTCCCACTCAGGCACTTTGAGATGTCTCAAAAATGAGTGAATGGTGAAGCCTTTCACTTTCTTAGCCAACAATCCTCTGCGGAAACTGGGAGGCGCGAGCAAGGGTATGAACTGTGCTATGCCTGCTACAAAAACCATCACTACATAGCCTTGCATTTCTCAGTTAACAATGGCTAGAATTTAAAGATCCTAATAGTGTGTATAGACACAGCCAGACACTACAGTGCTCCTTCCAGGCAAAGCCATAAAATTTGTGCTGGCATCACAGCAACTAAAACAGCTGATTGGGGTTGAAGAGTCTTGGGGTCAATTGCCTCTGAAACAATTCTTTGTGAGTTTATGCTCCTAGGAATACATGTCTATGTGGTAAGGGTTAGGAATAGGCTTAATTATTATAGTGGTGGCCTACATTTTCCAAAGAAACCTGTTTGATGGTTCTGGATTCAAAGAAAACCCAAGTGGAATTTTCCAGTAATCTCCTCACTCCTCACAATGTCAACAGGCCATTGCAGTAAGATTTCCTCAGTAAATTGGAAGGGATGATGATGAGACATAACAATCCCCTAAAGTAGCTTCCAAAGCCCGCAGTGGCAGACAGAGCAATTCCTACAATTTTGTGGTGTGATGGATAAATGTTGACTATCTGAAAATTCAAATGACGATCGTCTCTTTTCCCCTTCCTAGTTGTGAAAAGAGTAGCCCTTCTTGCTAATTGATAGGTAGCAAAGAATGAATATTTCAAGACAAGGAAAACATGGTTTGATATTATGGAAAATGCTATCAACAGATTATGCAAGATACTGAGCAAAAGCTCAACTTTATGGATTGCAAATTACTGGAGCCATTTTAGGCTTTCTTATCAGTATTAAAAAGATAAACATTTTCACATTTTTCCAAGTCAGATCGATATTGTATCAAGAATTTATTTGGTGATGCTGAGTTGCCTTCCAGGAGATATTGAAAAGAATAACTAAATGACAGTTGTGGACCAGTTTTGTAAAAAGATGTGTTGTATACTAATGTCAGTTACTGTTATTATTGTTACAGTAATCTTTTTGATTTTATCTGAATCTTAATTCTTAAGTGTGAATTGTAGTTACTTAGTAGCCTCATGACAATTGTGTGTTAGAGGATTCCCTTTTCAATCTTATTCTACTCAGACTTGCTATTAAATACTTGGTAAATTGAGTTGAGAGAGCGCTAATTGTATTTGTGGTCCATCCAGGCCAAGAATGAATGCTTTAGGAGAGGATTAAAGTATAATAGGATTCTGATAAACTTTAGGAAATGGACCAACTGCCCACCAAATGAGATTTCCTAAAGTTGTCTACAAAAGCCGAAAGCCTAGAATAAAATGAAATGCCTAACATAACAAAATGCAGTCATCCTGAGCACACGCTGACTGAATTTCTATTCTCTTATCTACTACTCTAAATTCAAGTTTTCTGCTCTTCCATTTCTCTGCTTTGTTTCCTCCATGTCTTTGAGTATTCTCTTATATCTGTTTTCTTCTATTGTTACTCCACAGCTTATTGGCATTAAAATTGGATTCTGCATCGATTGTGTTATTTATAGTAAAGTATTATTTTGGCTATTTCAAGAAAAACTGCCATGTGGTCCTGAACTTAGAGATGTAAAAGGATCTCATGGTGAACTTCACAAAAGTTTTCCACACATCACACTGCCAAAAGGAGTGCATGCCATACTCCTCATCAGGTACTGAAGGGGGGATTAGCCATCTAGTAACTTTCTTCATGGGCATCTTTAACATCAGTGTCTTGACCATTTCTTGAATCATCTCACACTTTTCTACCGCCCAAGATCATTATTTTTGTTGAAGTTGCCGGAGATGTAGAATATAATCTCTTGATTGACAAGGATCTGGTTCTTCAGGCAACGTGGCAACTGTTTACAGTAATGACCTCCAGTCCTTCCATAGAAGCATCTATTGTCATTTATTCAGGTCACTGCACACTGGAGAAAGGGGGCTATTGAGACTTAGGAATGCTAGAAACAAGGCCCAAGTTGATAGTGACACTTAGAGTGTCATTTGCTGTGGGAGATGGTGGAGCACAGCTAATGATGTTCTGTGTAAGACCAGGCTCCTAATGGGACTATGTGATCTGTTAACCCACTCAGAGGTCATCTTCCTGGTCCTCAAATGTAAATTGTGGTAGATATACTTGGTATTTGGTACAGCCTCACACTAGGTCCTCTTCCTATACACTAAGAGTCTGTATACCATTGCTCAAGAAGACAAACTGGCGGCTTGATGCCAAGTTGGGAACACCAGACCCTTCTACCTGGGAGGCAAACAATTTATAATCATAGAAGTAGATATACATTGTGGATTTAAGTTTTACTCCCTTACTCTAAGTGTTTATGGAATGATCAACTGGTATGGAATCCCATGTAGCATTGTACCACAAAAGCAGATTTACTTTATAGCAAAGGTGATTTGAAATAAGAGGCTGTGGGATCCACGAGTCATGTTATATAATGTTCCACACAGAAACTGTAGATTTGGTGAAGCATTAGAATGACCTGCTGAAGGCACAACTAAAGCACCATTCAGTGGTGTTACTTTATGAGGCTATATCACAACCCTCCAGTATGCAATATATACCTTGAATCAAGGATTGTAATAGGACTGTGTCTAAAACAGGATAAATAATTGGTCAGGGAGCTCAAGGGGATTAACCAGGGAAGACCTGGTTTACCATCATCCTCAATAATCTGCTCTATTGGGTTTTCCACTATAGCAAAGCAGGGCTCTTTAGGGCTAGGGATCGTATTCCGAAGGGTAGCACTTTCATCAGAGGTCACAACGGGAGTCCTCTTCACTTCTGTCTCACCACTGTGGGCTCGCATGTCCAGAGACCAACAGTTAAGGATAAAAACCAACTTGGCAAGGTGGTTAACCTGCGATAAAGTGGAGATAGGCCACTGTCCTAAAATAGGGCACAGAAGAATAGGTGCAGGGCATAGGTCATCCACTTTGGTTCTCTTTTTTATCCACTAAAGCTGAGAGTTTAATCCTATTCCCAAGTAAGTCATTAAGACTAGAAGAAGTGTCAACAAAGGTGAGAGAATTTGGAAAGTGCGCAGATGAGGGAGATGATACACATCGGGTGTATGGGCAGGGATGGGCACTATTCCCCATTGAGTTTCCTCTATACAGAGAGGAACATCGATAGCCTGGAGTGCTGGTCGCATTGTATGTGAAGAAAATGATCTGATACCAGGAGTTGTCTGTGTTCAACAAGGAGATATCCCTTCAAGATAAGATTTGCTAGCCCAGATGTTAAGAAGAGTCAGAGACAACCTCCATTTGTAACCTCTCTTAGGTATTCTTTCAGTTTGAGAACATTACCCACCCCATTCCAGAGTGGCCCACATCTAATATTAATGAAAACGATAGTACAAATGCTTGGCCATTCTGCTCCAACATGGAAGGATTCTGACAGGCCGTTTTAGCTCCTCCCACTGACTGCCCCAACATTCTTCATTCCCTTTCTTTCCTGTCTACGGATGTTGTTGCCAGGGATACTCACATATTAACAATCTCATCCTGAACTCCATCTGAGGTCTGTTTTCCAGATGACCTAATCTGCAACAAAGTACTGTAGTGGGAGAGGCCTACTTAATGCCCAAATTTAAGTAACTCCTTTTATTTTAAGAAAAATGTGAGAAATAACTAATCACTATTTGGTCCCCCCAAAATTATACTGTATAAGTATGATAGTTCCTGTAGTGAAATCACTCTGTAGCCAACTGTGAGCTTTATTCAGGGACAGAGATGGCTACAGTTTCAGCTAGTCATCTCGTAAGTGGGTTCTGTTGGTCCTGAATGGGACTAGATAGGAATGGAAATGCCCATCTGTCACTGAACGTGTTATAAAACAGCAAACACAAAATTCCCAAATAGCCTCCCCTACTAATCTTAGGGATATTTAATCAACCACCTATTATTCTCCCTAATACAGTGCACCAAGGCTTCTCTTTAATGTGGAAGAGGCAAGAATACAGAGGATTGTTAGAGCTGAGATATGTGAATTCTGTGGATGTGTTTGAAGTCCTATATGATGTCCTTCTTTCAACCTAACTGCAAGCTGCTCTGTCCTAGAGTATGTGAGTAATGGAAGACATGCTTATCTGTCATAGGAGTTTGTAAACCTCATAAGGTTGGACAGTCCAGGTGGCACTAAGCAAGGAGAATGAGTTGCTTTAGCTGAAGGTGGCAGCTTCTTGGCAGTTGCCAAGTTACCTAGTGCCAAACTCTTTCATAGATGATACAGCCCAGATGTTAGAGAATTTCTCTGAGTTTGATTCCAAGTCTTGGTGTTTCCTTATAAATTTCATGTACAGACGTTAGATTCTTAAACATGTGGAGTGTTAGGAGAAAGGCAAAGAACTTGGCATCATGGCCTGGGTTTAAATCTCAGTTCTGCCATTTAAGAACTGATGAATTCAATATTATTTCTCATTGGTCAAAAAAAATCATTAACCAGACAAAGAATTTTTAAGGAGGTATTAGTGAAAAAAAGTACATAAAATTAGCTGTTGCTAATACACACAGTGTCTATTAGACCTCAATCTCAGCTAGTTTTTTAGGAAAATTTGAATTGTCAGCCATTGAATTACACTTATTTTTTTGCCCTAGCTTTATTCTTCCTTCTCACCAAGTTATTTATTCAGTTTGACTATTTTAGAAATTTAAGAAAAGTCTAGGCTTAAAATTTACACATCAAGATTTATTTAAAATTATGAAAATTAAAACAGCTACAGAAACTGGGTAATGTCTTTCCAGCATTAATTATGATACTATTTTATGATAGAAACAATAAACATACATAAATATATGATTATATTAAATGCCTTAACTTTTCATGTCTGCAAATAGTTTAATAATTTGCATAGCAAAACAGGAATTAACTATTAATTTACCTTACTATTTTTCTTTCTGCTGAATTTTATGATTATGTCTAATTTTTTTGTCTAATTTATTTCTAATTTTGTCCACTTTTTTTAATTAAAGGTATTACTGTGTCAAAGCACTTTTTTCCCCTCTTTGGGTAGGGATTAAAATTAGACATGGCCATAGATTTATTTTAGTCAATGAAAAGAGAGTAGAAGTTATACTTGTCACTTCTGAGAGGATAAGATACACAGAGTGTTTTTTGCCATATTTTTTCTCTCTGCCACAAGACCAGATAGACAATTCCATCATCCCAGTCTAGGAAAGAAGACATGAGAAAGATCGGTAGTTGAGTCCCAGAGGATGTATAAGGGAACTAGAAGTAAAACATCCTATTGTAAGGATTTTTCCTGCAATGTAACTTTTATTGGTGCCATTCTTTCTAATATTTCACATATTAAAGTCACAGTAGAGTTTGAATTTTTCTTCCTTTTGACAAGGTAAGGCTTATTAAAGTTCACATGTCTTAGGTTTTTGATTACAGAATAAATAAGGTGTTGACACCCACCATCTACTGCATATTCTAAATGGATCAGGGCCCTTGTGCTATTAAAGTATATCTTTAGTTAACTTGGAATTACTGGTGGAGTGTTTGTATCTAAGTCTCACTGACAGGATTTTTTCTGAAATGTAAGACTTATCTTTTAACTATTCTTTGTTGCTTTCCAGAACATATGAGTGCACACACACACATACACGCACACACACACACAAATGCTTCAACTTTAATTGCAATTCTCTTTAGTAAATAGTCATGTATAACTTGTATTGTTACTCATTATCCATTCTAATAGGTGTTGCTGCTATTCCTCTCACTTGACTACTGGACATTAGTATTTAATACACTCTTATTCTCTATGTCACATAACCATAGTTATTAGCTGTAGGTATAAGAGTCTGTGGGCTAGGGGAATTATAAAAGTAGGGTTCTTTTTGGAATTTTTTAGTAATGAGTATTTTTACATCTTATTTTATAGTAATAGATTCTGGTTACAAATGAAAAACTACCCAGAAATATATAAGGAGATGAATGACAAAAATTATACCTGTAATTCTACTCTCCAAAGGTATCATACTTTACCGTATAGTTGGTATTATTTTTCCATTTTACTGTGCATATATGAGTATTTTAAAACCAAACTGGCATTGTATAATAAACAGTTTCACATTTCCCCCCTATCGGTACACCTCATTAACGATGACATTCATAAAATATCCATTCTTACTAGTCAGGGTTCTTGAGTAAAAAAAAAATAATAGCTTCACAGAAATTAACTCTGGTGAACTGAGAAATGACAACTATTGGAAGGACATTGAGTAGTTTATAGAATTAGTAAAATACAAACGCAGGCAGGGACCCAGATAGATACCCTAGGTTAACAAGTCTGAGGAATCCTGACTCAGACTCTCTCCCCAGCCCTCCCCCACCACACAGGCACACACAACCCTGACAGACTTATCAGGACTCTTGACTACAATTGGAATGTGAGCCTAATGAGTGGATAGGCAGTGCTTATCGCGTCCTCTCACTTAGTAAAAGGAATTATGTCCTAGATATTAGAGGTGAATTATCTTTTCAATAGTCTCTTAAGACATTTTAAGGACCTCTGGGCCTCAAGTACTTCTCAATTTGTGGCAGTTTGGGGACAGCTTGACTTTCCTGCAAAATGGCCTTAAGTATGGTGACCCTTCAAGAACCTCTCTCAATTTTCTACCTTTTTAATTGAAGTTGGCCATGTAATCTGTGTTCTATTTTTAGTCATCTCTAGGCCTGACCTTGGGGAGGTTCAAGGTAAATGAAAGTGGCTCTTTACCTGAGGATGTTTCCCAATGAAGAGGTAGGGAAGATGCTACTCAGCAACTAAGAAGAAAGCACTTAGGTCAGAAAGTTAGATATTTTTCTCTCAGGACCAATTTGACTCTGTGCTGCAAAATCCAGTGTTCATTATCAAGTAGCACTGATTAAATGTTCAAATGGGCATAGTGCTGTTCTAGGAGCCATACAAAGAGCCATACAAAGGGAGTTACCCTGCCCTGGGACCTAGGGGGGTTAGCCTGCCCTAGGACCTTAAACTAAAACGAAGACATTTATTACTTATGAGGTGTCTTTTGACACCCTGGATATGAGAAGTAAATTCTCCATTCACTCAGAATACTTTAGGCTCTTGAGCATGTTATTTTAAATTAGGGAATTCCTTTGAATGTTTCTCTCTTCTGTGTCAATTAAACCTTCCAATATGGGCAAAGTATTGATTATAGACACAGATTACATACAGAGAAAATGTAATGTAAATACACACTATGATTTTATTTTACTTATATAGACTGTAATACAAAATAATCTGTGCTATGTCAGTTTTAATCACTAATTTCTTGAGCAAGCTACACTAGGTAGTTTCATATTGTCATAAAGAGTTTCAAGGCATCTCTGTGGGCCCTGTCTATTGTGACAATTACAGCACAGTCTTATGTAGTTGAACTCCCTGTGCTTTGTAAGGAGGAAATCACACAGTATTTCTCCAGTAAGCTGCTTCAGTATTTACTATATCCACAGTGACCATCTGCTCTAAATATTCTGATATTACCCAAGGTTTTCTGAGGCACTTCTTATATTATCGGCCCCATGAACCTTGAGATTATCCTGGAAATCCCAAGCCTACTCAAGCCTTATCTATCAAAATTTATTTTTTTTTGAATTTAAAAAATGGCATAAAGAGCCTCACTGGTTGCACAGGGGTTAAAGTCTCAGCACTATGAAGCTATCACCAGCCACTGCGGCATGAGTTTGATGTCCAGCCAGCAAGCTGATTCACGTGGTGCAGCAGACCTCTCCTGTCTCACCCACTGCTCCCCTCAGCAGTGTATTTCAGTAGACCTGCCTGTTCTGCTCCCCACTCTGTCTCTGGTTAATCCTCTCACCCCTTGCACCTCTGGTCAATACCCCAGTTCTACTATGCATAAATATATAGAAATAAATCTTTTTTTTTAAATAGCATAAAAATTCTTCATGAAACAATCTGTCTTGTTTTAGTTTAACAATATATACCAAACAGTGTTTTTACTATTAATATTCCATCAAAAGCCTCTCTCTATCCTCACTGCCAACACAACAAATGTCCAACTTTTAGAAAAATTTATGCAACCAAAGTATGCAGAGAAAGACAGCGTTGACAGATTTGTAGCTATGCAAAGAGATTTCAAGATGAGTTGACTAAATAACATTCTAAGACTTCAATAATTATATGCCAAAAGGGAAACACTCTGCCATGTTGTGCATTGTCTCTTGTGGACAGATATTTTATTTCATATTTTTGTTATTATGAAAGTTCTTTTCATTATTCCTGAGCCCCTGGTTTTCTATGTCTCTCTTCCGTCTTGTATGCGTAATGACAAATAGCCTGAAGGTTGAAATGAAGGGCATTTAGAATCATCTGGCTCTTCTATCTCCCTGGAAAAGGTGCCCCTGCTCTTTTATCTTGTCACAAAAAGATTCTGTGAAGTTCTTTGAGCAAATTCAGGCAAATCAGTGCTGAAGAAGAGGACCTTTCTTACCTTAGCGAATCAAAGGAGCAGATGTCACCTGGCAGAGGATGGGAGCTACAGGTTAGTACTTGAGGAATCAGACCATGAACTGGGCTCCCAGGAGGGATTTTATTTTCTCCTAGGGGGAAAATGAGATTAAAATTTATATTCCTCAAAATAAGGACTATAACTTATCACCATACTAGCTCTAATATCTGGAATCAGAGTTCTGAAGCTGTTCTCTACGGAACCCAATATTTTAGGAATGGTATGAAAACCTTCTCATTGTGAAATTCACATACAGTATAATCCTCAATCTGTCCTATAGAACAATATTAAAATCACTAATTTTCACTTCATCTTTAGGTTGAACAGAGATGAATTAATCACAAGGATTTCAAATTTGTATGAGCAGAAGCAAAGATGAATTAAATCACATATAGAAAACTTGGAGTTTATAAATAAATGTTTTAATTTAATAATCTATGCTCTATGTGGTATAAACCGAAAATGAAAGGAAAACATCTACCAAAGAATAGCAAATTTTTACTAAAATCACCCATTCTATTATCTTTTACTTTAGTAAATGAAAACATATTTTTCTTAGGGGTTATCATAAATAGTTTAGGAGGTTAATTCACTCTCTAAGTTTTCATTAAAAACCCTTTAATTACTTGGACAGAATTTTAATTTTCCATTATTCTGCCCAACATCTAGGTTGTCCATTATTCTCTCCAACATTCTGAACTCTTTTTTACCTGGTTATTTCTTAAATGAATGACATTATTTTGCTATAAAAATCAACTTCAAGTTTAAAATTATCCAAAGTATTGCTCTACTTTTACTCAGAGAACTATTTCAAACTATGATCTTATCCTAAATTCATAATAAATAACATAAAGGTTGTAATTTTCAGGAAGTCTTTAAAATGACAGAAAACATATAGCAACAAATTCTAAAGTCGTAGTAATTGATGTATCAGTTGTGAGCACCAAATATGTGTCACGTATTTGGCTCAAGACTAAGGATGAAAGTTGAACTAATGGAATAGAAACAGAGCAACTACTATCAGAATAGCTCCCCATAGGGGAAAAAATAACAATATTGAAACTATTTAAAATTTTTAAAAATCATAGTGAATCTTCACTTAAAGTCATTGATAGTTTCTTGAGAACTATGGTTTTAAGCAAGAGGACTTATAATGAAAGCAGTTCCTGGAATAACGTAAATAATTTTGCTCAACATCACCTAGGATTTTTCTTCTCACCAATGTTAAAACAAGCCCCTGTCGAACAATATGATGTTATTTAAAGTTCTGCTTTACTTGAGGCCTCTGAAGCGTGACTAGTGTCAAGTAAATATTGGAAGGAAAACAATCCTTGAATGAAGAGGACTGTACTGGGTGATATTTGCAATTATGTGCTTTTTGCCTAAGGACATTACTTTGTCCACATAGTGTGGGGCAGCCAGAACTTAATCAGATAACCATCATTTACAAACTAGAAAAATTCAATAACAGAGGACTGACTTTAGGCTGTCTGGAGTTTCAAAATGAGGTATAAAATTTCAGAATGGAAAAGCACAAGTAGAAACCCCCAGGCCCCCATAAGAACCCCATCCAAATCCTTGGCTGATCTCTGATCTAAATTTATGAAGTAAAAATCCAGGAGGCCCAGATTGCTGCAGATTTCAGGGAAACTGACTCATTCAGCAAAATTAACCAATATACAGAACAAAACTCAAGATGTAAAAGAAGATGACAGAACATAGTATCCAAAAATCTGTTATTTATGATGTCTGATAAAAATCAACAGTTGAGGGCAACAAGAATATGAGACCCACAGTCAAGAAAAAAAAAATAATAAAAACAAGATAACAATGATTTTGGTTGAGAAATAAATGTGTTAATCCATCTGTTAGAAAGTTTTTAAAGACTTACAAGGGAAATATTGTCTTAATGAATAAATAGATAAATCTTAGCAATAGAAACTATAACAAAGTGAACATTTTGGAACTGAAAAGTATATCTAAAGTGAATTGAATTGCCAAGAAAGTGGTGAACTCCGCTAATTCTCACACATTTGCTCAATAAAATGCTACCTGTGTCTTCAAAATGTATATGAAATCTGAGCACTTTGTACCACCTCCCCTGGTAGGACCCTAAGGTAGTCCCCATAATGCCCATACCGTCTTTAACACTATGATCCTTTAATTGGCTTTTACCTATTCTTTCCTTCCTATGATCTACCGTCATCACCAGCAGCCAGAGTGAACTGTTAAAGTGAAAAGGTCATGTCATTTCTCCTGCTCATGGCCCTGAAATTGTTTTCATCTGAGATTAAAATGCAACCATGGTCAGATCTTATGTTGCTTTCTGATGTCCTTCTTGACTGCCTTTTTTACTAAATCTCTCAGTCCCAGTCCTACTGGAGTCATTTCTTAATCATTCCTTTAGAAAAGCACGTTGGGCATATTTTCCAGCCTGGACTCTGACGTGTCCTTTATCTGTTATAGCCTTTTCAGTCTGTTCACATTCATAAGATTCAAGGCCTTTATGTTGATATTCACACTTCAACTGCTCAGCGAGGCCATTCTTGTACACACAAATTAAAATCATTAGCCTACTCCTGAAACTTCCTTTCCTGCATGGACCACAGCATTAACCATAGTACTAGATAACTTCAAAGACATTATATATGTCAATTATTGTGTTTATTTTCTGTCCTGCTTCTTCCCAACATCTCCTCTAGCATGCACATGCAAATAAAATTTTCTGAGGGCAGAAAAACTTTATGCATGACTGTATTCCAATAAATATTCATTGAATGTGGTATTATCATTTATCCAAAGCATTATAACTCCTCTGGCCACCCTAGTTCTTCTGCACACACACACACACACTCACACACACAGTTCCTACACAGCAAAAGAAGGCTTTGTTGAAACAAAAAAAGGCAACCTACTGAATGGGAGAAGATATTTTCAAATCATCTAACAGACAAGGGGTTACTATCCAAAATATATAAATAAATTATACACAATAACAAAAACAACCTGAATAAAAAAATGGGCAAGAATCTGAAATAAGTTAGCTAGAGAAAGACAAACATATGATTTCAGTCATATGTGGTGGACAAAGAAACAAAACAAATGAGCAAACTAAACAAAGCTAGAACAAACTTTCAGACTATAAGAACAAAAGAGTGGTTACCAGAAGGACAGGTGGAAGCAGGGGGTGAATCAAATGTCTGGTGATGAATGGAAACTAGAATTTTGGTGAGGAGCATAATGCAGTATATAAGCATGTTGATTTCAATGACTGTACACCTGAAACCCATGTAGTTTGAAATCAGTGTTACTTTAATAATTTTTTAAAAGTGAATGGCATGAATTAGAATCCTGGGTATGCTGTTAGCCATTTGCATGAAGATGAACAAATAAAATTGACTTCTCCTGATACTTCCCTGTCAGACAAGTGTATAGTTTGTGCTTGTGGGTCCATGGATTTCATCACGTCTGCAGAAAGATCCATGTGTAAACACAGCTCCTTTGGTGATGCTGATGTGAACACTGGATGTCTTTTCTATATGACTCTTGTATGGATTAAAAACCTAAACACAAGTGTGAGTGAAAAAAAAAGGATATTCTGTACTTAAACATTATTTCCAATACACTATAAGTAAATGTGACTATGTATAATAATATAATTACTAATATATTGTTTTGTGTCAGTCTCAGCCTATTGATTATGATGCTAAAGACTAGAAATGCCTGCAGGGACTCACCTGGGCTTCGGGAACTTTCCCATAGACATTTCCCATTTTTAAGCCAATATTATAACTGCACCAACCTTTAGGGTTCTTATTATCATTTCAAGATCCCCTTCAGCAATAACTGTCAGGAAACTTTGAAAAACAGAGGTCTATTACTTACAAAGCCTGGAAGTTATGCAGCACACCTGGGCCACAGTGAGATGATAGGGAGAGAGAGACAAACATGTGGGGTCCTGCTTTTATTGGGGTTGAGTGGGGAAGGTGGGCAAACTTTGCCCAAATTTACACTGTACTGGTGAATTCAAGACATAAGAGGAGGAATATATAACATGAGTAGACAGACAAAAGAAGGAAAAAAGAAAAAAATTCAGTTCTAACTGGAAATTTATCTAATAAACCATGGTCTGTAAGACAACAGAGCCTTGGTGGGGGGTGTGGCCTCTTATCTAGTACTGTGGCTGATTGTGTATATGAGTTAAGCCTCTTTGAAGTGGATGTCTTTTGATATAGATGCCTCCTCATCAGGCTTGAGTCATACACTTGAATTATAAGAATGTCAACTGTGGTAGCTTGCCACATACATACACACACACACACACACACACACACACTCAAATACAAATAAATTTTAGATATGCATACTTAGTCATTCAAAGAAATTCTATAAATTTCCTAGTTCATATATTAAAATATATTAATATTTATTACATATTATATATAGTTAATATACACAAATATTTAGTTACTATAAAAATAAATAAAATGCTCAATATATAATATTCTTAAAAATCAACATATTTGGCCAATATTTTCTAATGTTTTTCAGAAAATTTCTTCACTTTCGCTTTAAAGTAGCTTTAATTTTTGTTTCTGAATAAAAATTTTACCATATAGGTGCTGTTTATTTCCAACAGTGATATATGATTGGTAAAAATAACCAATAATTGTAAACTAGAAATTTACTCTGTGGTTTTTTATATGGAAATTTGCTTAATCAAATTTATTGAGCATTAACTACATGCCAGATATTACATGAGTCATAATGACACAAAGATAAATAAGACAACATCCTCGGGCCTCCCCGGTGGCACAGCGGTTGGGCGCTGCACTGTGGAGCTGTTGGCAGCGGCGACGCGAGTTCGACCCCCGGCCGGGGAGAATCCCACATGGCGCGGCAGACCTCTCCTGCCTCGCCCGCTGCTCCCCTCAGCAGTGTATTTCTGATCTGCCTGTTCTGCTCCCCGCTCTGTCTCCGGTGAGACCCTCTCGCTGCCCCGCGCCTCTGGCCTGTACCCCAACTTGTATGTATAAATAAATAAAAAAAAAGACAACATCCTCATACTTGAGTCACACATCACCAGGTCCTATCAATCATATTGTCTTCAAGTAAAATATACTGAGTACTTATAAACTTGAAATTCATACGTGTTTACTGTCATCTGCAACGTTTGGCTGCAATTCAAATTACAACAATGCATGAAATTCCACCATTGTTCTTATAGTTCACTTTAATTTATGCTCCTAGAATTTTCAGTTTATTGGAATTGCATTAGTAACTCAAGCAAATCTATTATATTCATGAAGACTCGACTAGGCAATGGGGATGAAACCAGCTATGCTCACAAGTCACCTCTTTGAGGAAAAAAAATGAGTCCGTACATGTACCATTTGCCAATTTTGTTAACAAAACTATTAATACGCCTACCGTGGTCATTTTCAAGCTACTATCAGTTTGACACCCAACTTGAAAAATTCCTGAATATTTAATGATCAGGTCTCCAAGTTTGTCTAACCAATAGCTAAATAAAATATAAATAAATTATAGTTTGCTCACCTCTCTAAGGAGAAATAGGGAGACATCATATAGGATTATCACTTTAGTAAAAATTCTATGGCAACCCAGGAAGGCATGCTAAGAACAAGTGAATGCTAAGGTCTTGAAAGGAGGTGATATTGGAACTGTATTGAAGGATGAGTAGGTGTTCCCCAGCTTGACAAAAGTTCCCCAGGTTGAAGTAGAGTGTATACAAAGGGGATGGAATATCTTGAGAAGTGGAGATGGTTCATTTTAAAGACAAAGAGGTATATGTATACATCGTGATGAGGTTACATCTTAAAATAACATAATGTGACCATAGAATGGGTAAGGATCTTGGAACAAAGGAGATGTATATAAAATGTGTGTATGGTTATGAAAAAAACCCTATGCCACAGAAGGAGTTAAGTAGGATTTGGTATCTAGTTCAGTTTGAATGGTGAGTCTTACTTTCTACTTTAGGAAAATGACTAGAAGCATTATAGAGGATATAATGGAGATGAGGATAGAATTGTGGTGGTAAGACCACTTAGGTCAGTCAGCACAGTATTCTGTAAGAAAAATAACAAAAGCTTAAATAAAAATTTTAATTTTCATGTGCATGTGAAAATTGCTTAGATATAATTAATATATGCCATCATGTGTATTTACAGTATATGATACAGTGATTTGATATATATATATATATATATATATATATAGTGTGAAATATTTGCCACAATAGGTTAGCTCATATATCCTTTGCCTAACATGATTACCATTTTTTTGTTCTTGTTAAATAGCCAAAGCTCTAATCTCAGAGCAACTTTTGAGTGTATAGTGTAGTACTGTTAACTGTAGTCTCCATGCTTTGCCTTAATCCTCAGAATATATTCATCTTACAACTGAAACTTCCTACCTTTTGAACAATGCCTCACCATTTCCTCACTACACAGGCCCTGGCAGTCATCAATATATTCTGTTTCTATAAGTTTGATGTTTTTAGATTCCCCATATAAGTGAGTTTTAGCAGCATTTGTCTTCTTTGTCTAACTTATTTCATTTAAGATAATGCCCTCAGGTTCCACCTATATTGTCACAAAAGAATTACCTTCTTTTAAATGATTGTATAATATATATGTCATGTTTTCTTGACCTGCTAGCCACTGACGGACACTTAGGTGGTCTTTATGACACTTAGCTATGTCTTAGATATTGTCACTAATGCTGCAGTGAATATGGGGGTACAGAGATCCCTTTGAGATAATGATTTTATTTCCTTTGGATATGTACCCAGTAGTAGAATTTCTGGATCATACAATAGTGTTATTTTTACTTTTGGGGGTAATCACTGTACTTTTTCCATAGTGGCTGTATCATTAATATCCCTATCAACAATATACCAAGGTAGCGGCCTCCCTGGTGGTGTAAGGGGTCAAGTCTCAGCACTGTGAAGCTATCTGCAGCCACTGCAGCACGAATTGATCTTGGGCCAGGGAGCTTCCCACATGGTGCGCAGACCTCTCCTGTCTCGCCCACTGCTCCCCTCAGCAGTGTAGTTCAGTTGATCTGCCTGTTCTGCTCCCCACTCTGTTTCTGGTGAATCCTCTCACCATCCCACAGCTCTGGTCTACAACCAAACTCTTGTATGCATAAATAAATCAATCTTTAAAAAATATATACCCAAGGTTACCTTTTTTTTTCTACATCTTTCTCTTACCTTTTTTTTTTTAAATATCATAACCATTCTAACAGGTAGAAAGGTATAACTGATTATGGCTTTGATTTGCATTTCCCTATATTTTTTATATATTTGTTGACTATTGGAGAAATATCTATTCAAGTCCTTTGCCCATTTTTAATCAAATTATTTGCCTTTTGTTATTGAATAGTATGAGTGTCTTGTATATTTCAGATAGTAACCTCTTATAAGATTCTTTATTATTTGAAAAAAAATCCTTAAGAAAACCCAGTGAAGAAATGCTGTGTTAGTGATCACCATGATGAAGAACAGTGGCATATTTTCCTAAATGTTCTCTCCCTTTTCATCCCTTCTTTAAGGCTATTGTTGCTGGAGAAATATCATTGTTTTCTCCTTTGTGTAATTAAGTAAATTATGTGGCATGTTCCTTCCTTGTCATATTTCTATAGACTCTTGCTTCAGTCAACTGAGATTATGTTTGATTCTAGATGTAGGAACAAATTAAATGTGGGTAGAAAATATGAACGAAAGAGCATATCTGATTCAAGTAGACATTTCTGATTAGTCCAAATTAGAGAATCTTCTGGAAGTTTAATAATCTTGCCAAACATGTGCAAATAAAGTCTTAATCTTACTTCAAGAGGCATGAGTATATGAAGAACAACTGTTCTTCAAAAGCTGAATCTGTGTACTTTTCTTATCACACATTTGTCTTTTCATCCACATCTTTTTCCTCCTCTGTCTTTGAACTAACATTTGTGTATTTCTCATGCAGTGTCAATTCTTGATTCTCTATTTGAAATCCACAGAGTGTCCAGGGCAGTGATAATGTCAGCACACATGGGAGATTTCAACATTTTGCATCTGGTCCATGTCTATCATGGTTTATGTACAATGTGGTGGTTGTAGTGGTAGTTCCACGTATAAAGTTTAAACTTCAGGCATTTGGTATTGTGTTTCCTGTGGCATTCTTCCAAACTTAAATGCAGCCACTGTTTCTTTTGATATACTCACAAGCATATTAGTGGAGCGAAAAATCTGAATGCCATAGGTATATTTCCCTCTTTATAAAACTGCTTTCTGCTCAGTATAAAAGTATTTATTTATTTATTATAGAGAAGAGGCAAACATAGACATTTTATTGAGAAACAAATTTTAAACCCAAGTGAAAATGACTTCAAGACCATGTCTGTATTAGAGCAATTCAATTAATGATATATATTATGATGTAGTCATAAACTGGTAACCTTCAGCGAAAATCTGTTTCCCACGATCTTTTTTTGAGACACACTTAATGTTCAAAACTTTTTTTAGTGTTATTAAGTAGGAAGACAATTTAGACCCCATTCACTCCCATTAAAGTAGTGTTATCTCTAAAATTTCACTTTTCATTTTCTAAGTCCTGCAGGTCTTTGTGTTAGTTACACTCAGGAATTTAAAAATACAGACAATCCTGTTTTCAAAGTTTGACTCTTCTAATTACTGACTGGACAACCTCTAGAGACTCAGTTCTTCAGTTATGTGAAAATAATATTGTCTAACTTATATAGGTTTTGAGAAAACTTATTAGAATCATCAAACACAGACAAATGTTTGTCACTCAAACATTTGTGGGATTCAAAATGGTAGCCTACTTAGCAAGAGTAAGTATGAACATATTCTATGCTAAACTGAGAGTTTAGTTATAACCCCTTTATATATTCAAGTAGCTCACCTCTTATTGTGTCTTCTCAATCACAAATCCCCTGCAGTTTCTCTTTTATGCATCCCTATTTTATTATTTTATAATGTTAAAGGAGCTCTTTTAAAGTATAGATAATCTTCATTGACAAAAATAATATTTTGAGGGTTCTCCTATTCTATGGTCTGGAGTGGTTCTTTCCTTCCAAAATTCATGTTGAAAACCTAAGTCCCACAGTGATGGTATTAAGAGGTGGGCTTTTTGAAGATGATTAGCTCATGAAGGCAAAGCGCTCATGAATAAGATCTCTTAAAAAAGAGAGCCAGCTCATCCTTTCATCCATGTGAGGAATTAATTAGAAGTCTACACCCTGGAAAAGAGCCCTCATTCCACCATACTGCACTCTTATCTGAGCCTTTTGGCCTCCAGAACTGAAAAATAAGTGTCTACTTTTTAAATAAGCTACCCAGCCTCTAGTATTTTGTTATAGCAGCCCAAAAGAACTAAGACATCTTATGTTTCATGCTTGTGCTAGAACTACCTCTAGGCTCTATATACAATAACTCAACTACACACTGTGCTGCTATGTGTGTGATTTCATGGTGGGTCATATAATCTCCAGTGTTTTCACATCACAATGAGGAAGGAAAAACAAAGTTAGCAAGTGGTATAGATTACCAAGACAAACTAATTTTCAAATGAGAAAATTTATGTAGAAGGAATTGATAGAAGGAGGCAATTCTGAGGACAGATTTAGAAATGGATCACATTTTCTATGTAGTTTGAAGAGTAGCACAAACTAGGGGAATGTTCTTTATTACTCATAGCTAGAAACTCCTACTATCCCTAGGTTGCCAACTTTCTCTCTTTTCCTTCTCAAACCAGTTCACTCTGGCCTTTTTTTTCCCTAGGACATATATGCTTTTCTAAATTTATTTCTCTCACTTATCCCCTTGGGTTATTTTCCTGTCCT
Organism: Scalopus aquaticus; assembly: GCA_004024925.1. Lineage (NCBI taxonomy): Eukaryota > Metazoa > Chordata > Mammalia > Eulipotyphla > Talpidae > Scalopus > Scalopus aquaticus. The sequence goes on from PVIJ01008864.1 coordinate 48,875, forward strand.
GTCTTATTTCTCTCCTGCCTCAGGGAATCCTTTCAACACAACTCAGGAGGCCAGGTAGTCCAAGAACAATACTCCCTTTTATTTTCCATGAACTCCATTCTTTATCCAAATAGTCAGTCCTAAAATATGTTGAACTTCAGGTTTATGAGCTTGCTGGAGGGAGCAGGGAAGAAGGAAGATTTTCCAGGGAGACCTCAGAAGCACTGAGGGCATGAAGGCCGGGAGAAAAGGGAGTAACAGGCAATGACTTCTTGCCCCCATTTCACGTTAAACAATCTTTGGGTTTCTGCTTCTTCTGTTTTGGCAGCTTATCTGGGGTTTGATTCAACTTCCCCCCCACTCTCTCCAGTCTTTAAATATTTTTTTTTGTCATCACCATAAACATTGTCTTTGGATAGAGAAGACTTTACTATACTAAATTTACTTATATAGGAAACAGATATGTCCAAATCCATTTTTAGTCCCTTCTACATTCTATTTTACAATCTTTCTTTCTCAGTCATCATGTCTCATCAGTCTCCTTCCTAAGTACTCCTCATAAGGATGTGAATTTTTCTTTTCTCCCAACGCGACAGCATTCCATGTTTCTCTAATGGCAAATACATAGAAGATGCAGTGCCTTCAATATCAAGTTACACATATCAGGTAGTTGAAGATTGGTTAAATTTAGTATTTTATTTTTTGTGCTAGACATAAATTATTTGGGGCAGGGACTGAATCTTCTCATCTGTCTGTAACTTTCAGCATTGAGTATATTGCCCTCGGCAAGGGATATGGCCTATAAATTTTAATTGAATTGAATAGGACTATAGTTTTTGCTTTGAGGGGAGATGAGGATAACGAAAAGTCCAAATCCATCATGTCAATCCCTCCATTAAAATGTCCATTAAAAGAATAATTCCCATTAAAGCATGAAGGCAGGTATGATGGTGAAAATCCAGTTTTATGTGTCAAAGGATAGTGTTTAAATCTCAGTACTCACTTGGAGTTTAGGTCTCCCTGTTTGAAACTGTGAAATAGGGTAAGACCCACTTCATAGAAATGCTGTGCAGAAAGAAAGGGTTTCATGTACTAACATATGTCCCAATCCAAGGAGGATTTATGTTTCAGAAAGAGGATCTGAAGCCAAAGCTTTCACAAAAGAGGAATATATCAAAGTATAAGGTTTTATTCCTGAAAACCCAGGTGAATTCCTATTTTCCTCCACCTTTGAGCATTTAACTTCCATGTAAATTATTTTTCTTATGTAATTAAATATATTAATTATAAAAATAAATATATGTGGTAGATGATTTGTTGGGATATTTTATAAAGTTATAAAAGCCTAAAAACTGGTGTGATTATAAAAGATCCAGGACTTATGCCCATGAAAAATATACTAAATCACAGAAAATCAGACAAACTCCCATGGCATTGTCTACCCTTTTAATTTTTGCATAAACCTAAGAGTTGACGTAAGTCATTCTACGATAGAAGGAAATAATTATTCACGTAATTCTTATCACTGTTCAGTAAAGTCAGGACATTCTAAAACATAATTTTGCCAGCTAGGTGGAATTATGCTAGCAGTGGGTCACTACCAGCATTTATTCTTAACAATATTCAAAACTTACAGCAATACTATATAACCATTTTTATTATAATAGCAGTGTTTAAATTCTAGCTAGTTACTTATCATGTGTTTTGATTTCCTGGGAATGACACTTTAAATTCTCTTCAGTATCTTAAGAAAATATTAAATATATTTCCTGTTAGAGCTAGGCATAAATTGATCACCCATTCCAAATTATCCATTCACAAGCTCTTAATATTTGACATTTTTGTATATATTTCATGAGAAGTAGAATAGGTTAAATACATTAGTTCTTTGATTTTGCAACATAACTCATTAAAAATGATTTGAGAAATTTAGGATAGACTTCATAGTTAAAGCTTCCTTAATGCTATAGAACTTTTAAGTCAACTGATCCAGAACTTTCTTTATATGGGCTTGAGATTCTAATGCAGACACTGAAAAGACTGGTAAGCTAAGTTGTAATCATATGCTATATTTTGGCTATTGGTAATTTACTGAAATTTGACTGCTGGTAATTTTCACCAAAAGTACTTTAATATATAAGTAGCCCCATTTTCTTTTCACTCACAGTTTAGCTACTTTGGGAAGCTCATTCACTGTTTCAGATCATTCAAATAATTGCTTCAGTGCCACAGCAAGTAATTTTTTCTTAGAGAAATTCTGGTTGAGTGTTTTTGAATTTTTATTTTCTAAAACTCTGCCTATAGTCTAAAATTTTAATGTCTGTATTTTTATAAGATAAATGATGTATTGGTCTAAAGTCACCCATTAAATATCCTCATCCCTTGAAAAGCTCTTGAAATTGCCCCTGGTCACAGAGCTAGTTGAGCAGACATTCCAATTGCCCTTACCCTCTTTGTTCCTGAATTGCAAATGTGTCATTCAAAACACACTTTTATGTTTCTATTGGTTTCTATGGCTATCGGTTTGAAGTTTGTCTCTGGATATAAATATTTCTTTTATATTGGAGGCACTATTTCCTTGCATTATAAATTTTTATAGAACAAACCTTACATTTAACATACTTAACCCCATCCCTCCAGGGCTTCCTGATGACCATTTATATACCTGAGTGTTGATGGAAATTTGAGGTCATCCACTATTTTTGCAAGGTTGATATCAAGCCCTCAGTCCTTTAGATATTTCTTTTAATTACCTTGAAAGTAAACACACTTCACTTTTGAGTTGTAATTCTTCAATTAATGAGATAACAGAGTAGTGTTTACAGGACATTAGCTGCTCCTCAGCGATAGCAGGCTAACTGCAGAAGTTACATCTGTAATTGGTTTTCTGATACAACCTTAGCAAACACACATAAGAGTGAAGTTCATGGAAGGGATAAATGGATTTAGTTACCTTCACACACTGCCTTCAAAGGGTGGCTTAATTATGTTTCTTTACAGCAGTTTCCCTTCCCCCAACCCATTAGTGCTTCCAGATTTATGACTCAGTAGTTGTAGCATTCCCAGTAAAGATAGGTTTTCTCCTGTCAAAAAGTGCTTAGCTCCCCAGTGATATGGCTCTGAGAGAGTTAATGAGATCTAATAGTTCTGGATTATCACTCATGGCAGGATAAAAGAAATACCTTTGAGTTTTTTTCTATTTAACCACATATGCCAATGAAAACTTTCAATTAATAAGTTAATTTGTACGAAGGATAGTTCAATACATAGAAAAGATGAATCCTGAGACATCAAGAGATGTGCTTTGGTAATGTCACTTTTTATAGCATCTGAACCACTTTATAAACTGTATGATTTGCTGTGAATAGGCATGCACGTTACTTATGTGGGTCAAAATAATCTGAAGGGTCCAAGGCCATTTGTGCTTATTAATGATGCACAATATTCACTGAATCAGTGCCAAGCCTTTGCTTCCTTGCTCTTCCAAAGACAAATTCATCTGCAGTGGAATCTGTTGCTGTTTTCTGATGAGATTGTGTATTAGAACCTCCAAAGAAACACATGTGGAGACTCTTTCCCTTTTAAAAATTTCCATTGTTTTAAAATTTGTTCAATATTTTGTATCTTGTATTTATTAGTACAACTTATGACTAGATGTAGTAAAATTACTTGCAGGATACTTAATTGATTAAAACAATCTGTCCCCCAAGATGCTCATGGTCTAAAATAGGAGAACTCCGGTCATTGAATACAGGGTCAGGAGTATAAGAATCACTGTGTGAAAGTTTATCATGATACTGCCAAGGCAAGTGTGAGCCACCCCTTCAATGACATGTTGGCCAACATTTTTTGAGTACTTGGTCATATCTCTGCAAATTCCTTAGGTCTAGCTGCTGGTCATATATATCAGAAAAAGAATTTTAATGGATAATTCAGAATTAACAACAAAGAACCAGGCTGCTAAAATAACCTGACACTCTGCCATCAGCAAAACACAATGTTCAATAACAGTCATCAGGAAGCCGTCTAGGACATCAGCCCCTGCCTTTGAGTGGAGTGAGTCTAGCATGTGCCATGAGCATTTGGCTTCTGCAGAAGAGGAAGTACCCAGCCTCCTTTCACATGAAGCTCTGTGACCTATTCCCTTTCAAGTGTGGCAGTGTCAGTAAAGATCAAGTTGTCTTTAAATTTTAAAGTAAAAGAAATTTTTAATTATAACATGTTTAAAACTGATTTTACCTATTTCTTTCCATTGTGAGTTGTCGGGCAGGATATTTAATGCAAAATACGGCAGAAAGTGAGACGCTAACCCTCCCCACACCTGATTTAATTCTGATCACTCAACATTTCGAAGTTCTATCATATAGTTTTGTTTTTTGCAACAGATGGGAAATCTGTATACACTCAGGTTTACTGCTGCATTATTCAAAATATGCAAGAAATGAAAGTAACCCAAATGTCCATCAGTAGAGCAATGGAAAATAAAATGTGGTAAAGATACATACTATGGAATATTATTCAACTTTTTAAAGGAAGGGAATTTCTGACATGGGCTACAACATGAATGGACTTTGAGGACACTACATTCAGTAAAATTAAGAAGGAAGAAAGGAAGAAAGGAATTTGAAAGAAACGAATAAAGTCTCTAAGCAATACTTAGTCCTTAAAGAACGCTTTATGACATTTGCGTTATTCCTGCAGAGCCTGTCATCTGAAAATCCCACATTGCAAATGACATGGACCTTAAAAAAATTAAGAAAGACACACATTTTCTGAGTTCTAAAGTGTATTTCTAAAATCCCAGGCATTTTATTCTCTGCAAATGAGAACCATTCTGCATTTCCCCCCAGAGATTTATTTGAATCTAGAGAAGAAACTACATCATATGCTTGACATGATTGGTGTTTGATACTTTCAGACAGGTGACATGTTTAAGATGGCAGGAAGGAGTGGCACGCTTCCCACACTGTAGGCACTGTATCTGTGATCATACTGGTGTAAGATATGTTTGTTGCAAAATGTAAAGCACCAAAATGAAATCTGGGTAAATGTTTCAAGCCAATCTTGAACATATGCCTATGGCACCTATTGAAAATATTTAAGTTTGAGAATGAGAGAATAAGAGTATTCCGAGAAGAGGATCTTTGAAAGTCAAATTTAGACACATTTAGTTCTACTAGTGACCAATCTTTTAATAAAAGATACTTAGAATCTCTGAAACTTAACATTACATATTCATTCCATTGAGAAAGAGAGCAAGGAAAATGGCTAATAAGATGATTGATAACATGGGGTAGAATATTGGCACCACAGGAAGTTGATTTTTCATTTGAAGGCTATTAAGATGCACATTTTTATTTGGGGGTAAATGAGATTATGAGGATAGGTAATGCCTTTCTTGACTTGTGATCTGTAGAACCATCCTTTGGGGTCTATAAACTCTTTTGCTTTTCATTTGAGTAGATAATTTCTTCACACTTTCCCTATTTTTTTTTTATTTTTAAAACTAAGACAGCTGATCTTTTTTTTTTTTCCCTGATAAAGAAACCTGGCAAATGATTGTTGGTTGTATTTTGTTTTGATATAAAGATTTGTCATGACTGGATGGCAGAACCAAGCAATTATTTCACATAGTCATGTTAAAAACTTAAGCATTTGGGGCCTCCCTGGTTAAGTGCTGCGCTGTGGAGCTGTTGGCAACAGCGACGCGAGTTCGACACCCAGCCGGGGAGATTCCCACATGGCTCAGCAGACATCTCCCGCCCCGCCCGCTGCTCCCCTCAATAGTGTATTTCCATAGATCTGCCCCCGCCTTTGCCTCTGGTGAACCCTCTCGCCGCCCCAGCTTGTATGCATAAATCTTAAAAAAAAAAAAAACTTAAGCGCATTTGGTTTCTATGGCCCAAAAGATATATAGAGTCATCAAAATAGACATGACTTTTGTCATTATGGTTTGAATATTACGAGGGGAATAAGAATGTCTGAGGAAAAGTCTTTCTTACCTTCTCTTTGTAAAACAGGTAGAGATCTTTGGTGAACTTTGCCCAAATGTATTATGCCTTTTACTTGATTGCCTCCAAATTATATTTGGAATATAATTTTTTTTCAAATAACACTCAGAAATATATGTTAAAAATTCAGTTACCAATATTTGTTGAAAATTGGAACTATAAGGAAGACTACGCTTTTTAATTTTTTTGTCTTCCCTTTATTAAATTGCTGAAAAATTACCTGACATACAGAACAATTTTTAGTGTTCCTTACTGGAATTTCAGCAATGGAAGAATTAATTTATTTCTGTCCAATACAAGCTAATGTAAACCTCAATGTAACAACTCAGGGATAAGTTCTACTGCTCTGGGTGTGGACATCTGCTTGATGTCTGGAATAGAAGAACATGCTATGTGGCCTGGAAATGATATCCAGGCTGAGAGGTAGGTAGCAATACTGACAGTAGGACATTGGTATGGTTCTTGTCATTTTTTTTCCTCTGGTGTGACTTTATTTTCACAATTGTGTGAATTGGTTTGAGCATATGGTAATCACCAAAAGGTTGCACAGACAATGTAGTCACTAGGTACCCACTGGGGAAGCATTAGGGAATCTGGGATCTCTAGCTCTAAAGGAGGCTGTGGACTTGACTTGAGCACAGCGAACACACGGGGGACATCAACGCATGCCAGGCAAATACACATTTGTACCCAGGTGTGCAAACCCTCAACTCACATGAGATTTGCAATCTTGCTGTGCTGCTCCTAAGCTTGAAGTTTGCTTATATCTCTTCCTAGGTTTATATTCCTAAAGTAATTGCTTCATTGTTTCCATGACTTTTTTTAATACTTTATTCCTTTTGTGTTCTCTCTTTGCCATTTGATTAGAAGCTGCATGTTTTTTTTTTTTTGCCTGAGCAAGGCAGGGCTTCGCTGTGTGATCTGCTTTGACAAACACTAGGTGGGCGTTAGTTAGGTGCTGCTTCTGTGTTCCTGCCTTAAGAGGCTGTCCACGTTATGGCGGCCCCCCTCCTCCGCCCCACCACCCTATGGCTGCTCTGTACTATTCATGATCACAAAACATTTATTAGTCCATTTAGGATTGTGAACCTAGATGTGAAAAAAGTCTTTTGCCTTCTCTGTTCTTGGGATGTAGTGAACTAAAGTAGCCTCTTGAACTCAAAGAAAATTGACGATAATATTCATTATTACATTTTGAAGAGCTACAGGGAGATCTTGCTGTCATAATATGATCATACTGTGCTGATGATATTGGATATTTTTCCTTATAAAATGGAGATGATAATACCTCTAATGTTGCCGCTTGGAAATCATTTGTTCATTTACAATCTTATTAAATTAATAGTTACTGAGAAAGTACTATTTTCTAGAATATGCAGTGATGAATAAAAGTCTCTGATGACAAAGAGTTCTAATTTGTTAGATGATATTAAAAAGGCTACTTTTTAATATGAAGAATACTACAATATAGTTCTGTATAGTAATACATGTATACAAATGGATTATACAAATGTGAGTTCGAAGAAGCAATATTGGAATGAAATCTTAAAGGTTGGGGGAAGGGGAGGGGAAACAAAGGTATGGTCTCACAAATTGTGGGACCATAAGTGGAAAAGTTGATAGAAAAATAAATAATAAATAGGAGAAAAAACAACTTTACACTAAATGAAGCTATCCAAAAAACCTTAACAAAGTGACCAAAGTTAATATATCGATAGTAGAATAATGTGGTTTCATTCAATATTGTTTCACTATAACGTTAGTAAGAAAAAACAAATCCCTGCCAAGACTGAACAAAACCACATTATTCAAGGACCTGGGTTCATTATATGTTATTTACTATGCAATAACCTATCTCTGTCCTGATGTTAAATAAAGATTTACTGCATAACCAATGGTACAAATAAACTTCTATGTCTCAAGAGGAAACTACTATTATTTATGTTTTATTTTGCTAAAATGCATACCCTAAATATAATCATGAGGAAATAGAAATAACTAAAATCGAAAGATAATGTAGAAATTAACTGGCCTGTATTCTTCAAAAAAAATGTCAGTGGTTTGGAAGACCTAAAGAATACTGAGAAACTATTCCAGGTTAAAGGAGACTGAGGAAACACGACAGCTGAATGCATTTGCTATGTAGGACATTTTGTGGTACAATTGGCAAAATCTGAATAAGGTCTGAAGAGTACATAATAGAACTGTGTCAATATTGATTTTTCGATTTAGACAATTGTACAATGGTTAAAAAAAGGAATGTCCTTATTTTGAATTAAACATTGACATATTTAGGAGAAAAGAGGTAACAAATGTGTGTGTGCATAGATGGAGCAGGAAATAGAAGAAGGATGGATAAAATAAATGTGGTAAAGTAAAATAATATTAACACTTGAAGAATCTGAATGAATGTTATTTGGAAACCCTTTGTGTAGTTCTTGCAACTTTTATCAGAGTTTGAAATTATGTCAAAACAAAAATTTTAGCCAAAGTTTGAGGGAAAAGACCAAGCCTGTAGGAACAGTGATGACAGAATTAAAGGCACTGGAAACGGTGGACTCAGGTGATAGCTACATGAATGGGTCATTCTTTTCTCCATTTTGCCTACAGTATATCACAGTAGAATTACAATACTGACTTTCCTGAGTAAGAATTAAACCCCAAATTGGAATAAGCTCTTTGGATTGTACCAATGTTAGTTTTCTGGTTTTGATATGGTTCTATAATTGTGTCATTGGGGGAGACTGGATGAAGAATACTTGGAACCTCTTGTATACTTCTTTATGAATCTATAGATTCTATAGATAGAATTCTATTCTATAGAATCTATAGAATTCTATCTATAGAATCTATAGATAATTATAATTATTTTAAAGTAATTTTTAAATTATAAAGCTTTATTCAAAAACAGTAGAACTCAAATATTTCTTTCAACTTTATAGTGATACGAATGATCCACATGCTGAGATTGTTACCTCTCAACAAGGTTAAGAATGCCCCCCTCCCCATGGCAGCGTTGCGCTGTGGAGCTGTCGGCAGCAGCAACATGAGTTTGATCCCAGCCAAGGAGATACTCACATGGCCCCACAGACCTCTCCTGCCTCGCCCGCTGCTCCCCTCAGCAGTGTATTTCCAGCGATCTGACTGTTCTGCTCCCCAATCTGTCTCTGGTGAACCCTCTCGCCACCCCACGCCTCTGGCCTATACCCCAGCTTGTATGCATAAATAAATAAACCTTAAAAAAAAGAATATTCAAATTTATGTTAACAAATACATTTAGCACTTTAAAAATTTAGCATAGGGTCTCCCTGATGGCACAACAGGTTAAGCGTCATACTATGAAGCTGTCCAGAGCCACTGCAGCACGAGTTCGATACCCAGCCAGGGAGCTTCCCACATGAGGCAGCAGACCTCCCCTGTCTTGCCTGTGGCTCCCTCAGCAGTGTACTTCAGTTGATCTGCTTGTTCTGCGCCCCACTCTGTCTCTGGTGAACCCTCTCACCAGCCCCCAGACCTCTGGCCTACACTCCAGCTTGCATGCATAATTAAATCTTTTAAAAAAATTAAAAAATAATTTAGTATAAAATTTCCAAGAACTATTTCTCTAAGATTCTTCTGTAAGGTGACAAAAATTTTCCCTTTGACTGAATGCTAGCCAGCCTCTTTGGTGTTTTTTTTAATTAGTACTCAGTCATGGTCTATAAAGACTTAATCAGACTCCACACAATTTCTAGTAACTCAAAGCCATATCCCTAGAATGACCTTCAGCCCTCACTTAAAGTGCCTTCCTGTGAAAACTCAAGGCTGCTCAAAGAATTTACTGTTTGATCCAATCAACACTTGAAGATATGGACCCTGTTTTCCAGTTTCTGTGGGAGGATAGGACTCTTAACTTTGACAAGTGCCAGTTAACAAAACCAGATGGATTGGTTACATGTGGACCCATCCCCCTCCCAGTTCTTTGCAATTTTTCACTCCCCTGACTCTGCTCAGTTCTCTGATCAATTCCCCTTCTGATTCCCTCATTTTCCCCTGAAAACACCAGTCAGCTCTGTACAAATCGAAATTGAGTTCTGTTGACTATGGACTCTTTCCCCCATTGCAATTGTTATTAAAATCTGTCCTTACCATTTTAAATAGTGTCCAGCTTTGTTTATCTTTGACAAAGGTTAATTTAATTTTTATTTACTCTGTAGCTTGGGCATACAAATTTGTGTTAAGTGCCCGAGAAATCAACATTTAAGAAAATCTGAAGCAAATATAATAGCTGCTGTTATTGACCGTCTATTGTGCACCAAATATTTCGCATTCATTTATTCTCACTCACTCCTCATTAGAACCTTGTGGAAGAAAACAAACACACAACAACATTAGAATGTGAAAACTTGGACTCTACAACCAAGGCTTTGTTCATTCTGCAGTGTTTGTCAAGTTGGCCTCAAGTGAGTGCTTTGTGTGATCTTAACCATTCTTGACTTCCTCTCCACTAAGTAAATGGAGAATATTCCAAGCAAGATTATATTAAAGATTCTGATTTGATTTTTGATATTGAACTACTGACAGCTTTCAATCCTAACCTCTTTCTTTTCTTTTGCCCCACACCTGAGCAAACAGAAAAAGCAAGACTGGGTGCTCTCGCCTTTGCCACCAGCGAGTTCATCCCACAGGAGGGCATCATACCTTGACACATGCTCCACCCTTTGTCATAAAACCCCAGGCCAGACTCCTTTCTTTGTTCTTTCAAACCATTTTTGGGTCTATTTTGGAAGTCCTTTTGGCCCCTCAAATCTCACTTATGAAATAAACCATTCATAATTTGCTGCTATACGTGTGATGCCATCAGCTTTGACATGTCAACCACATTGTGTGCAGGGGCAAGGGGGTGGTTCATCTTATTCCTTCATGGTGGCCACAACAATGTTGAATCATCCAGATGTTTAAATTTAAATAAATATATTTTAAAAGAGTATTTTCATTTCACTAACATTAAAGCTATAGACTATAACTTGTTTCTGAAATGGAGCCTAAAGTTAGTAGATATACTTATAACGTAAATGTTCCAAACTTACTGTGCATGTGGATGTTGATACTGTGAGCATTGTCCCAATGACTGGGCACATTTCAATTTTCATTCTCAGAAATGCAAAGATTTCTGGTTCATAAAAGAAGCTTGGAATGCTCTTCATGTGAAAATAACACATTTACAAAAACACACTGGCTGTGTATTTTTTTCCTGGAGGGAATATATATTTCTTTAGGGAGCTTAGCAATGGTTATGAAAACAATATAAAATCTGTCAGTATTCTATTACAGCTCTATTTTATACCTTCATTTCTAATAAATATTTTGCACTCATTACGGACTTTTGACTTTGGGTGTGATATAAAGAAAACATAAAGCATGAAATGGTGGTTATAATTTTCAGTTTAAAAAAGTCACTTTAATGTTTCTTTAGAGTAGTATTTCTCCTAATAAAAAAAACATAGTCAAGAAGTTTATTTTTTAAAAAAGCTAAAGGTATATCCTATCAGAAAAACTACATTCTCTCAAATTCTATTAGACAAAGATAAGTTGATTTTAATACACTCTTTAACATTCCTTTTTTGAAGAAGAAGAAGAAGAAAAAGAAAAGTGTTCTGATGGAATGAGAAAGTTAGAAAGTAAACTTTGATATAGAAATTTTAGCTGTACATTTCATTATTAAGAAAATTCTTAAAATACAATCCCTAAACCAAATTCAAATATTAATCTCAATAAATGAAACAATAGTGGTCAGAAGCAATTCAATTGTCATCCACTGTCATTTTGCCCCTTGCAGTGAGACAGTTTCAGTTGCCTGTTCTTCAGATACATGAAGCCACAAATATTGCTACTTATCTGTTCAAGCAAGAATGGAAAATGCCCTTGCGAGAATGTCCCACTTAGCATGGGTATTTAAATTATTTTTCTCCAGTTATATTTTTGAAGAGCTTACCTGTGCAGAATCTATATCAAGCAGTTTAAACAGATTCAATTTCTCCCTTCTGAGAATTTATGCTAATAATCAGATCATATTCAAATGTCTATGTTTTGAGTGAGGTAAATCAGCATGAAAACAGCTATAAAGCATGTGTAAATACTGTTTATGAGTGTGTAATGTTTTAATGCTGTATCTCATTCATTGTTAGACAACATTACCTTCCAAAGGACCACTATTTTTTTCAGCTGCACGGTGTATCAAGTATAAGAGACAGGCACAAAGTAAAGTCAATTAGCAGCCATGAAGGACTTTTATTTATTCATCCAAAATTTTATAACATAATATTAATTTCTTCGATGTGTGAGAGCAAATGGTCTACAAGTTACCTGAATTCAAGGTACTAATACTCTGGAAGAGAGATAGCAATCTGAACACACACCTACAATAGAGTGTGTCAAGTTTAATGAAAGAACTCTATTTTGGATGTGGTAGAGGGAGTTGACTTTGCTTTAATGGCTTAAGAGAGCTGATGAAGACTTTTAAGCTTGGTGTGGAAAGACAGAGGTAAGAAGGGGGTGGGTGTGGTTAATAGTAAATGGCATGTCCAAGGCACAGAAAGATGGATGAACAGGATAGATTCTGGATGATGTAATGAGAACACACTGTCGCACAAGGGTGCTGAGAACAGATTGCGAAAACTGATTGATGAATGTCTGCTGGAGGAATTTCAGCTCTCCATTTGCTGGTCAACAGTATCTTCCCAAACCTTCAGTAAAATTGACTGTGCTCACTCTAGCATTAAAGGAGTCTGGCAAGCATAACCTTTAGCTTTCTGACTCTCCCAAGTTGAGAAAAGGTGTAAGGAAACTTGGATGAACTAACACAGAGTATGCAGTTGAAATACTATGAAGAATTTTAAACAGCATTTTGTATATCTGATATATTCTAGTATCTCTTGTGCAGTCAATAGACATATGGATAGCCTAGCAAGGGCAGAAATTAAAATAGAAAAGTTTTGTGTGTATATTTCAGACTTGAATAATTATTTGCAATAGGGGAATTGGTTGCTAAGAAAAAAAAGAAGAGAAAAATTGTTATCTTATATTTAATTGGGAAAGCTTAAGACAGACAGAACTTTCTGAGAGCCCTCTGAAGGAGGAAAAGGAAATTTCTTAGCAAACAAAGAATAATAACTCATTTCAATCCCAGAGAAATGTATGGAGGGGGGAAAGGAGTTGAACTTCAGAATAAAAAATTAAAGGAGTCATAAAAATAGACTTGCCTGGCTGAGTGTGACATTGTTCCTTGAAAAGACAAAGGAATCAGAGGTAATTGGACACTGCATGGTAGATAGATCCTTAAGCAGGAGCCAGTGTTCTTATCCACAAATGTTAGATTATTTAAAGCAGAACAGAGGCTATCTCCCACATAAATTCTCTCCTAGGTCCAGGGGAACTGGGATATGGAAACAGTATCAACACTTTTTATTGAAAGAATGTGTCAGCTGGAGGGAAGCCTAAAGAAGCAGAAGTAAAGTTTGTTGGCGTGAGTGAGCAGTAGTGAATCCAGAGGTCTCTCAGAGAAGTGTTCTCTCAGGGCTGCAGGAATGTAGTAGACAAGTTTGACACCCATGCTGTGATGGCATTCATAGAGCTCACTCACCATCCCTAGCTCTGATTTGAAAGCCAATAAATTGTTTTTTTAAAAAGATATATTTATTGATGCATGCAAGAACTGGGGTGTAAGCCAGAGATGTGGGTGTGTGTGTGAAAGGATTCACCAGAGACAGAGTGGGGAGCAGAACAGGTGGAACTACTGAAACACACTACTGAAGGGAGCAACGGGGAACATAGGAGAGGTCTGCTGTGCCATGTGGGTCAGCTCCCTGGCTGGGAATCAAACTCGGGCCCGCAGTGGCTGCTGATATCTTCATAGTGCTGACACTTAACCCTTGCACCACCAGGGAGCCCAGTCACTAAATGGTCTTTGATGAAAGGTTTGTCCTTCCAGAGCCCTTAATATCAGGAAGCATAATCTCTGGATAGAGGTGAGAAGAAGACACCCCTGATAATAAATATACAGAAGTATATTCAGCTTTATACACACCTTTAAACATGCCAGTGATAAAAGAGTAGTCATGTATGGTTATACAAAGTTCAAGAGTCCAGGAAAAAAACAACAACCTGAGAGTTCATTACTGGAATGTAATGAGTGAAGCCTTTGAGAATGGATTATGACAAGTGTCTACAAATATCTGTTAGAAGAGTTTCAACTGCATCTGGCAACACTTCATGAAAAGAAGCATCCTATGCTCTGAGTAAGTGTGCGTGATGGAGGTGATGCCAGAGTCTCAGTGGCTTCTTGATTGTTTGCTTCCATCCCTCTCCCTCAAAAGGTGCAGATGTTACCCTTACCATTAGCAATGTTGGCTCCCTCAACACAACTTATTTATTCTTTATTCACTGATTTATAAAAAATGCTTGCTGAAGTCTATTATGGGTTCTACTGTGGGATACAGAAGATTGAATTTGGTCTGAAAAATACGCTGTTATGGTTAGAGGAGAGAATAAGGGATCAATAAAATAGCTCTTAGGTGAGAAAGAAAATGAAGGACAAATGCGACAATGAAAACACAGGGGAAAAAAAACTTCATTTCACTTGAGAAAACTAAGAAGTCCTCCAGTTCTTTTGAGGCATGCAGGATGGGTAAGATTTAAAAAGCACAGGTATGAGTCTTAGCAGTTACGAAGAACAGGAGACTAGTGGAAACAGTGAATTGGCTCTTTGGCTAGTGTGTAGAATGCAGGAAAAGTAATCCTGGGGTCTTTGGGGAGGTTTGCCCAGAGTATGTGACTATGTAGTGGCATTTATGATGCTTTAGTGAAATATTTCAAAGGAGCCCAGCACAAAACCATTCAACATAAGCCAGATAATGCTAAATAGTGTGAGAGTCATTGCTGAGCCAAAATCCAGTGCCAGTTTGCTGCACTGCCCTCTTTTTGTGGGGAGGAGGGGTGAGGATCTGGGCCAACATGAGTTTAGCTTTCTTTCAGCCACAGTCACCTTTCAATAGTATTTGTAGCATCTTGGACTCAGACTAAGCCTCTGATAAGATAGTGAGCAAAACAACTTCTCTAAAACTAGACTGCCTATATTTCAGTACTGGATTAACCCATTATTGGGTGTATAATCCTGTATGTCATCCAATTGCCTTAAATTTTATCTCTAAATAAAAGATAATAATAGCACCTATCCCATAGGATTATTGTGAGAAACAAATGAATTAGTAAATATAAAGCAACTGGTACAGAGTAAGAGTTCAATGAATGTTAGTTACAATGATGGTGCCAGTGAGATGGTAAACATTTCAAACAGGTGTGGGCCAGTCCCAGGGGCTGCTGGGTCAGTGGAAGCTGCTTGGAAAGTCCCAATAGAAGATCAAAATCAATTTTATTTCCAGAAGCTGTACTTAGATTAAATGCTATCTTCTAAAGTTATGATTATCACTTCTCTAGGTACTGTTCTTCTCCAGAAAGATATAAAGACAAGTTTGGAATAAAGACCCACCTAATGTCAAAGACATGCCTATGTTTGGGACTCCCTGGTGGCACAAGGGGTTAAGTATTAGCACTATGAAGCTATCAGCAGTCACTGCAGCAGGACTTCAATCCCCGGCCAGGGAGCATCCCCCATGGCGCAGCAGATCTCGCCTGTCTCACCTGCTTCTCCCCTCAGCAGTGTAGTTTAGTAGATACGCCTGTTCTGCTCCCCACTCTGTTCCTTGTGAATCCTCTCACCCCTTATACCTCTGGCCTACACCCCTGCTCTTGTATGCATAAATAAATAAATCTTAAAAAAAGAGATGCCCATACCAAAGAAGAGTTTCAATATTAAGTGTGAAGTTCAGCAGTCAGAATGGGAGGTTTTTGACTTTAGCACATTGATAAAGCATTTTCTTTGCTTACGTGATAGCAAATGTCTTAGATATCCTTTAAATTCAAACTCAAAACCTGTCTTAACCATACATACATACTCACACACAATAGTAAGAGGGTTCATCCTTAATTTGTGATCAGTGCATAGAATGTTATTGTGTAGATGTACCATAACTCAAAGTTTCTTTGTTGACTGACATCCAAGTTATTTTGAATCTTCTGCCAGGAACAGTACAGTGAATAAATTGCATTTGTGTATATATATAATTGTGTGTATGTATATGTATGTATGTATGTATGTATATATCTATATATCTATATCTATATCTATCTATCTATCTATCTATCTATCTATCCATCTATCTATCTATATATATAAATGATTTTTGCCTTTGTAGATAAGCAGCTTGGTGTTTTAACTTATGTGAATGGAACTTGCTATACAGGCAGCAAAACCATGTAGCCATGTAGCTATTACTGTATTCCTTCAGCAGTACCTTTTGAAAAGGCTTGAAATTTTATGGATGAAAGATGTGTTTGCTATTTCTCTTCATCTTTAAGTGAAGTTCTAATGAACTGTGTATGGAATAAATAAATCATGTGAAGATAAAGAAGCTTCGGAATCACGGTTTGGACAGGTTGCTGCTATTCTCTCAGTGTCAAATACTGTTAACGTTTTCTTTATTCTTTAACTGAAGCTTTTGCACCAGGAGGAGAATGGGGCTCTAATCAAATCCCCCACTCATTCTCAGAGTTCAATGCTCAGCCATTTGGGCACAAGAAAAATTGGGAACAGAACAATGATTTTTAATGTGCTCTTTTGTCCCTGAATTAGGAGATTTAATAAACTCCCTTTCACCATTTGTCTACCTGTCATGTTAAACCACTGTAATATTTTCTCTCAATGATCACAGAACTGAGAATTATGGAACACAGTATCAGGCTTGGTAATTTCTAAACTGAAAAATTTATTACACAGATGAAGCAATGAAATGTCACTTCCTCTAAGTTGCCAAGGTAGCACAGAGTATAAAGTCCAAGGACATCTGATTTTTCCACTGTCCAATTCAATAACATAAGAACTTCACATTTTTTAGAAAGTATGTACACATAATAGGCTGATGAGCTCCCATTCCTTTAAAAGTGCTTTAAGTATAAACTCATTGATTCTATTGTTTCTTTAGCTACCTTCTTCATGATGGCCCCCCCCTTTTAAAATCACATTCCTTATAGTTCTATGATTTTTGTTATTGAGAATCAAGGATTTACCTGTTAATCAGACTACTAGAACTAAAAGTAGTATATTATCCCAACATTTAGCAAGACTTTCACTTTAAGATGAGAAAGTAAGCTCTAAACAAATGAAGAAAAAAGTGAAACTATATTGTAAGTCCTATTCACAGGAATGTTTAACTCCATGGATTATAGACTCCTTAGGGGTAAGAATTTGTTTTACATAATTAATGTTCAACTGTGGAAACATATTAAAACCCATTTGTTGTACACACAATGGGTATACTTTATGGCTCATGAATGTATCTAAATAATATTGTTATAGAAAACAGACAAGACCAAGATTTGGTGAAAACAGTTTGCTCAACAGAAATCTCAAATATTTGGAAATTCATGAATCATCCCACTGAAAAAAATTAATTAAAAAATATAAATCCTAGGTAAAAAACATATAATTCAAGAAAGTTTGAAGCATTAAATAGACCTCCAAATATATTCATCATATATCTTATTAGTACCCTTTCTTGGTCAGCTTTAAATAAATCTTTCAGTTAGTGCTGAAAATCACTAAATTTTCATTTGAAGTATAATTTTAAATAGATTTTTTTTTAAGGATTACCAGATATCTTGGGAGGGGGGCTATCTTTATTTTGAAGTGTAATCCATTATTGTTATAGTCAAAGTAAATACACATCAGGAATTAATCACATTTAAATAGCTATGGATAAAATCCAAGAACTCTATTGAGCAGAACCAGACTATTATCTATAGGTCTTTAAAGATCTTGAATCTGCAGTTGGTGGTTATGTATCCTGCTGCTACCTGCTGCTGTTAGCATCTTAAAGTGGAAGAATTTCTCCCTCATACTTTCATAACTCACTCACCATAACACATATTTACCTGGAGACCTCCTCACAATATTGAGAGTATAGATCTCTATCTTTTAACATTTTCTTCCTAAGCATAAGCCTAACAACTTTGTGAATATGGCTAGATATTTTCTTTTTCATTGTTTTTTATTTCAATTTTATAGTCATCTAGATAAATGGAATTTCCCCCTCCTTTTGGGAAAGTTTTGCATGTGTGAGCCTTGAACCCTCTTGGAGGAGTCTTCATCTGTAATGGGGCTCCTCACATCCATTGAGAAAGAACATGCCCTCTATATCTGCACTTTGTTCTGTCATGTGATAAAAGTTAAGTCAAAGTTCTGGATGAAGAATAGCTGAAGGTGTCATAAAAGCTGAGAACAAGTTATGCTCAGAATGTTTGAGTTTCTGGAACTGATATAAGAAATTACTACTAAGCACATTACAACAGAACTGCATTCTATTCATTGTGAGAACTTGTATTTTTGAAAAGGAGCTAAAAATGGTACTTGAATCTAATCTTCTACATCCATTGGCACATTGCCCCTCCCAGTGTAGTGGATATCACAGAGGCTTTGGGATTATGAACTCATAAGTTTAATTCTCTGTTCTGACATTTAAAGCTGATGACTTCTCCTCACCTTAGTTTACTCACATAAAAAATACAGAGAGTTTTACCTACTTGATAAAATTGTTGACATAATTTATTGAAACAGCATATGTACTATCAAACACAGTGTTGAGAAACACAAATCAATTTTAACAGTGGAACTAAAGATGCATTAATGTCTCAAATGTAGTAGATACTCAATACACATGAGTTCTTATTCTGCTTCTTTAACATTCTAATGCTAGGTTATCTGTATAAATTCAAGCCCCAAATTGATTAAAATAACAATCCTTTGAGTATGGCAATTACATGAAGAGGAGAGATTCCCCTGTTTTTCAGGGTAATTAGAAACGCCAAAATAAAAGCAGTTAATTTCCAGAGCAACATAAAATATCAGATGGTGATAATAATGTGCTTTTGTTAAAAGTTAAAATATTTGAAGGGATGAAAATTCTTAACATTAGCTTCACCCATTGATATAAATTATTAAAATTATATTTACACTAATTATATCTTTCTTTTGATAAAACTTATACCTCTTAAGCAACTCTTAGTTTTTAAAATATAATAAATATTTAATACCTACTATGTGCTAGGCAGATTTCAAGTGTTTACAATACATAAGTAAATTAAACAAAAAATTCTACCTTTGAAAAGTGTATGTTCCAGAGAAGGGAGACAGACTATATATCATACACTTTTTACACTTAAAATAAGAAAACTGCACAGCAAATTTGAAGGTGGAGAATTCGTTGGGAAATAGAAAAAAATACAACAAGACAAAGAGAATTGAGAGTTCAATAATTTTGCAGCTTTCATGAAGTGGTTAGGGTAGGCTTTATTGAGAAGGATTTTTTGAAGTGAAGCTACTTAAAATGTGAGGAATTTAGCCATAAGAGTTAATTAAGGAACGTTACATGCAGAAGGAATGGCTAGTGCAAAGGCCCTCAGGCAGGAATGTGCTTGGCATATTTGAGGAATAGCAAAGGAGCCAGAGTGTCTGGAAGAATGTGTGAAGGGGAAGTTTTAAGAGTTGTGCTCAAATAAGTACAGTGGGACTTCATCGTGTAGGAACTTGTAGGCCAAGAAAGATTTTGGACTTTTACTTCAAGTGAAATTAGAAGAATTTTGAGCAGAATGACATCCACTAATCTATGTTCAAGAGTAATGCTGGTGTTGAGAGTAGATATTATGGGAAAGAGAGTAGAAGCAGAAAGATCCATTAAGAGGCCACTGAGTTCAAAGAAAGATGATCATCACTTAAAGGAGGCCACAAGGGGGTGTTAAGTGTCTTCATGAATAATATAGTATGAAGCCAAAATTATTTCCTGATATAAAAGATGCAGGATATAAAAGAGAATTCAAAGGTGATTCCTCTGGTCTTCACCTGAATGAATCAAAAGAGCAATACCAATTGAGTAAAGAAAGCTGCAGTTTGATCATGTTTGAGGATGGCAGTGTTTAGTTTTAAGAAGTGTTGAGTTTGACAGGTCTATTAAAATCCAAATGGCAATATCAAGGAGGGAGTTGGAAGTATAAGAGCAGAATGCAAGTGAGTGGTGGGAATTTTAGGGTCACTGACATACAGATATTATTTACAGACATGAGACTAGAAAGATTATCAAGAAATTGAAAGTATATAAAGTATAGAGGATCAGGACTAAACTGACATTTCATCATAAAGGAGCAGAAAGAGGAATGAATGAGACTGAAGGAAATAGAAGAGAATTTAATATTCTAGAAATCAAATTGGAGAGGGGGAGGAGTTTATGGAGCAAGGAGTATACCAAATGCCATTAAGTTGAAAATTAGCTAGACTGAATATTGAGTACTTGATTTAGCAATGAAGAGGTCATCAATGACAAAGCAGTTTTATAGAAACAGATAAACTGAAAATTGTATTTGAATGTGTCTAAGAGAATGGGAAAGAGGAATTTGAGTTAAGAGAATTTTTCAGTAATATTGTACTACAAACATAGTAAG
Organism: Scalopus aquaticus; assembly: GCA_004024925.1. NCBI lineage: Eukaryota > Metazoa > Chordata > Mammalia > Eulipotyphla > Talpidae > Scalopus > Scalopus aquaticus. Next base: position 69,451 of record PVIJ01008864.1, read on the forward strand.
TAGGTACAAAGAATTTTAAAGATTGTAGGCATACTACTATAGAAAGGAAGGTTGATGATATAGGACAGAAAGAGAATTGCTGTATTAAAAGAGACAAACAATGTTAGATCTAATGCATTAAAGGAGTACTGAATTCTCTAAATATTCTGATTTAATGCTGAAAGACAAAGTTTGTGGGTAGAAAAAGATGAGAACATGACAAGTAGGACTCAGTAGAAAATTTTTTTCCAGTGATGTCATCAACATGGCGGTGAAGGGACGCTAGTATCAACTCTCCCAAAAGACAAGCCACCTATAAAGAGACATCAGCGAAACCCAGAGAAGATCCAGAAACGCTACATAAGTCTAACACCCTCACGGGTGAGTAGAACTTGGAAAGAAGCTAAAAAGACTGATCAAGGAGAAGAAAGAACCACCAGATCCCCTCTCCCCTCCCCTCAACACAAAACCGGACCAGGAGACCAAGACGAAAGGCACCTGAGGAAACCCGGAAGAAAAAAAAAAAAAAGGTGAGCAGAGGCGTTTTCCCGGGCACGGCAGAGTGATAAAACTCGAGACTGACACCAACAGTTCCTCCAGGTAGCAACAGAGCCCTGGAGAGGGCAGCGTGCACTGGGGAAGTTGGTGGGACACGGAACAAAGTCCCGGGCAGCCTCGGTGTGGTGTGGCCCCTCCCCCCACCACCATTACAGAGCCAGCTCTCTAGCTCCTGTTTGGAACAGATCTCTGGGGTAGTGGTCTACCCACCCCTTCAGTGACACTATTAATAACTAACCACCGGAGGAAACGTGGGAGAAAAAAGAAAAATCTCCCAGCTACAGGTGTGGGAAAAACACGGGACACAAGCTGCACGCCATAGGAACTTCCTGTCCTGTCCTGTGCAGGAGAGCAAGGGCTCCTGAGGCAGTTCCACTGCGCGGCTGGCAGAGAATTACCGTGGGAGGTGGTCAGTTTCATAACCCACAGATAAAGACTGTGGGCTAGGCTGCCGCAAGTGCCCTCCAGGCGCCAGAGAAGTGCGGAACAAAAGCTGCGCTTGGTTGGCACTTCCCCCTCTGCCCCGCGCAGAAGAGGGAGCCAGGTCAGGGCAACCCCACTGAGGCAAGCCAAAGCCCACCAGGCGTGCACGCCCCAGCGCTGCCACGGCCCTGCCCTCCAGCCGTGCAAACAGCTGCACCCCGCCCTCCAGCCGGCCAACAGCCTCGCCCCAGTCAGCCCTCCAGCTGCCTGCACCGTCAGCGGCCCCGCCCTCCAGCCCTGCACGCGCACAGCCATACCCCCACCCTCTGGTCGTGAGTGCTGAGCTGCTGCCGCCCTCTAGCAAGTAGAACCAAGGACCATGCCTGCCGGCACCAACAGCACAGGAATGCAACGATCAGAGCAAAGCAGAAGGCCAACAACAAGAAGAAAAAAAATTACAAATGACCCTCAAAACAATTCACCACAGAAAGAAAACCCTTCTTCAGAACCCAATAATATGGACATAGAAGATTACATCTGCCTACCAGATAAAGAATTCAGAATTGCCATAATAAAAAAAATAAGAACAAAGAACTGAGGAATATAAATGAAGAACTGAAAAACGAGAATGAATCCATAAAGAAGAAAATGAAAGAAATGGAGGATTTGCAAACATTAGTAGAGAGCCATAAAAGTAGATTAAAACACATGGAGGAAAGAATAAGCACTCTGGAAGATAAAGATACTGAAAGAACCAAGACAGAAAAGGAAAAAGAAAAAC